>JARFIW010000355.1:0-47535 GCA_036346225.1 Platerodrilus igneus | reverse complement strand
ACTTGGAATTGGAAAACATTTTTTAACATGTTTCTATTTATACCATTGAGAGGATGGTTATTAAAGAAGTGTGTGATTGCATTATTGAAAGGCTTAAGTAGTCGTTTTTTTTTTTATATTTATTTTGAGGGGGAAAATTCATTATGATTTAAGTTACCTCTATGGTATATTTTAACATGGTTCTGAGGCGACTCTATGGCGGGTTTACACTTGTCAGATACCAATGTTGTTCTATGAAGATTGTATATGGATCTGAGGCGACCCTATGGCGGGTTTACACTTGTCAGATACCAATACTGTTCAACGAAGATTGTATATAGTTTTGAGGTAACCTTATTGTGGATTTATACTTGTCAGATACCAATGCTGTTTTACAAGGATTGTTAATATGCTTATTTTTATGTAATTAGTTATTTTATGTATAAATAGAAATAATGTATGTAGGCTGTATTTCATGTTAATATTGCAAGGAAAACCCAGGAAAAACTTGTAATGCTACCTAGATATTGTGGGCATTTGATTTTCATTTGTTATTTCTCTTAGTAATGGAATCCATTGTTTACTGAAAGTCACGAATTCGTTTGCAATAGAATTAGAGTTATTTTTATGTAGGGTTATATAAGCAGCTACTTTGATTTTGCGTTTTTGGTGGTTTTCTTCTTTTTCTTCTTTTCAGGGAGTATGTGTATTCAGCTCGTTCCCTTTCAATTGTTTTCTAATTTTATACCCTATTTTACCGAGATTCAGTGAAGGAGGTTAAGCAACCTGTGGCTACCAAGATCCCCCAACACTTAGACATTTGTCGAAATAATGGTTTTCCAGTAAATCCTTCCACACACTTAACATTATTCGAGAATATTGCCCAACCAATTCTTGTAGTTACTTATAATAATCATTATGTTTAAGCACAGTTATCTTTTCGTCATTAGTTTATCCATCTTGGGATTGGTTGGATGCGTACCTCCATTGATTTCTATTCTGGGCTAGCCTACACATCTCCCTGAAACCTCTACAGCCTACATCTTTTACTATCTGTGTGCAGTAGTCTAATCTAGGTCTGGCTCTTCTTCTCTTTTTTCCTATCTCTGCTTCTAATATATTCCGCACTATTCCCTCATGCCGTAGTATGTGGCCTATCATTCTATCTCTCCTATTTTTTACCGTTTTCCACATATTTCTTTCTTCCCCTACCATTTTTAGTACCTCTTCGTTCTTAACTTTGTCTGTCCATGATATCTTCATCATACGTCTGTAGCACCACATTTCAAAGGCTTCTACCTTTTTCTTGTCCGCTTCTCCTACTGTCCAGGCTTCACAGCCGTACAGTGCTGTGCTCCACACATATTTTTAAGCAATCTTTTCCTTGTTTCTATGTTTGTGGTCTTTGAGCACAGTAGTTGCTTTTTCTTGTTAAATGTAGCACGACCTTGTGCTAATCTTTATTTTATATCTTTTGTGCTTTTCCCATCTTGCGTTATTTGGCTTCCTAGTAGCAGAAATCCTTAACCTCTTGTAAGTTTGTGTTACACACTTGTATTCTTGTTTTTGATTTATTTTCCACCTTTGCAAACTAGAACTTTAGTTTTAGTTTTGTTAATTTTCATACCGTATCTCTCTGTTAGAACCGTTTCCATTTCATTAAGAGCAGCTTCTAACTCTTCCTTGCTAGACGCTAATACCGCTATATCATCTGCAAATCTAAGCATATCAATTTTTTGTCCCTGCATAGTAATACCAAATGTCTTCCTGCATTTGACAGTATTCATTGCCTCTTCTATGTACAAGTTAAAAATCAACGGGGATAGGGCACATCCCTGTCTCACCCCTTTCCTAATGTTTACTTCTCTACGTTCCTGCTCTAATTCTATTACTGCTGTTTGCTCTTTGTATAAGCTATGTACTATTCGTCTATCTCTATAACTCATTCCAATCTTTTTGAGTATTTCAAACATTTTTTTCCAATTTACATTGTCAAATGCTTTTTCCAGATCTACAAACCCTATATACATGCTTTCCCCTTTTTCTATTGTTTTCTCCATTATCACTCTCAGAGCTAAAATAGCCTCCCGTGTTCCCCTGGTTCGCCTAAACCCAAATTGGTCTTCTCCTAGTATTTCTTCAGTTCGTTTTTCCATTCGTCTTTGCACAATTCTAGTTAATATTTTTGACACGTGTGCTGTCAAAATCAAGATGATTCATGTTAAATACAGATTATATTTTTCCCTCGTGCACACCATTAATTTCTCCCGACATAGTGCTTGCTTGCACCATCATATGTCTGGCCTCTACAATTAGATATATTTAATTATATGTACCGTAGATTCTTCATAATAAAAGAAATGAAGTTGTTAGCCCCAGAACAAAGTCTATATCAAAAGTGATAAACCTTTCCTTATAAAAGCTTTTATGAACATACTTTACGGATTGAGAATACTGATCAATTTAGCGTATGTATAGTAGAATCTACTATAATAGTGAAACAAATAGATGCTATTATTTTATTTACAGTAAGCCACAATGTGTCCTTACTCAGAGCATTTATAAATTCATTTTGAATTTTGTGGTTTAACCTTTAGGAAGTAATATCCTTGTTTAGTTCTCATAGGTAGCATCCGTTGTACAGACGGTGTTGGCCAGTTGAAAAAAGCGAAAATAAATCCTCTTTGCCAAACTTGAAAATAGAACAGAGCATTAGTAAACCTATAACAGCTTCTATTTCTACAGAATCTGTATTTCTATAGTTAGGGGATTTTTCATTTTTCAATCTTAGTCGCATACTTTGTAATTTTTTTATTGCTTTTATGACTATTTCTTCTATAACCAATTCATCAAATAGCAATCTCCAAATATCCTCCATTGCGTTGGTTCTGTTCAGATTTTTTGCAGAGCCTCTCAGAGCTGGTAATTCTTCTCTTATAGTATTATGGCTAGCAGTTTTGGCAATTTTAAGAGCACAGCTATACCAAGTGAAACAATGTCTTTTACCATAACAACATAAAGTCCCTGGACTTTATTATGTTGTGGTATTTAACTACCCCCTTCAACTCTTTTCAAATCGAATGATACTTTTAAGTAGAGTACCTATTTGCTTAAGGAATATTTTGGTATTTACCGCTAGTTGATACAACACACCGTTTAGGAGATATTCATTTTTTATTATGTTGGGGTATTTAAGTACCCACTTCATCCCCTTTCTAACCGCCTGATATTTTTATGTAAAGTACCTATTTGCTTAAGCTATATTTTGGTATTTACCGCTAGTTGATACAACGTTACGTTTAGGAGATATTTATTTTTTATGGTGTTGGAGTATTTAACTACCCACTTCAGCCTCTTTTAAATCGGTTGATATTTTTGTGGAAGGTATCTATTGGTCTAAGGATTATTCTGCAATTTACCGCTAGTTGATACAACGCACCATTTAAGAGATATTCATTTTTTATTGTGTTGGGGTATTTAACACCCCTTTCATCCCTTTTCAAATCGCCTGATATTTTTATGTAAAGTACCTATATGCTTAAGGAATATTTTGGTATTTACCGCTAGTTGATACAGCCCACCGTATAGGAGATATTTATTATTTATTATGTTGGGGTATTTAAGTAGCCCCTTCAATCCTTTTTAATCGCTTGATATTTTTATGTAAAGTACATATTTGCTTAAGGAATATTTTGGTATTTATCGCTAGTTGAAACAACGCACCATTTAGGAGATATTCATTTTTCATTGTGTTGGGGTACTTAACTATCCCATTCATTCCCTTTCAAATCGCCTGATATTTTTATGTAAAGTACCTATTTGTTTAAGGAATATTTTGGTATTTACCGCTGGTTGATACAACACACAGTCTAGGAGATATTCATTTTTTATTGTGTTGGGGTATTTAACTACCCCCTTCATCCCTTTCAAATTGCCTGATATTTTTATGTAAAGTACCTATTTACTTAAGGAATATTTTGGTATTTACCGCTAATTGATACAACGCACTGCTTAGGAGATATTCATTTTTATTATGTTGAGGTACTTAAGTACCCACTTCAACCCCTTTCAAATCGCCTGATATTTTTATGTAAAGTACCTATTTGTTTAAGGAATATTTTGGCATTTACCGCTAATTAATACAACGCACCATTTAGGAGGTATTCGTTTTTTATTATGTTGGGGTATTTAACTACCCCCTTCAACCCCTTACAAATCGCCTGATATTTTTATGTAAAGTACCTATTTGTTTAAGAAATATTTTGGTATTTACCGCAAGTTGATATAACGCACCGTTTAGGAGATATTTATTTTCATTGTGTTGGGGTACTTAACTACCCCCTTCAACCCCTTCAAATCACCTGATATTTTTGTGGAAAATACCTATTGGTCTAAGGATTAATCTGCAATTTACGTTTGGCTGATGGAGCGTACCGTTTAGGAGATATTTATTTTTTATTATGTTGGGATATTTAAGTATCCCCTTCGCCCCTTTCAAATCGCCTGATATTTTTGTGGAAGGTACCTATTTGCTTAAGGATTATTCTGCAATTTACCGCTAGTTGATACAACGCACCAATTAGGAAATATTCATTTTTTATTGTGTTGGGGTATTTAACCACCCCTTTCATCCCCTTTAAAATCGCTTGATATTTTAATGTAAAGTACCTATTTGCTTAAGGAATATTTTGGTATTTACCGCTAGTTGATACAACGCGCTCTTTACGAGGTATTCATTTTTTATTATGTTGGAGTATCTAACTACCCCCTTCAGCCCCTTTCAAATTGCCTGATATTTTTATGTAAAGTACCTATTTGCTTAAGGAATATTTTGGTATTTACGGCTAGTTGATACAACGCACCGTTTAGGAGATATTAATTTTTTATTATGTTGGGGTATTTAAGTACCTTTTTCAACCCCTTTTAAATCGCCTTATATTTTTATATAAAGCACCTACTTGCTTAATGAATATTTGGGTATTTACCGATAGTTGATACAACGCAGCGTTTAGGAGATATTCATTTTTTATTGTGTTGGGGTATTTAACTAACCCCTTCGACCCCTTTCAAATTGCCTGATATTTTTGCGGAAGGTACCTATTGATCTAAGGATTATTCTGCAATTTACCGCTAGTTGATACAACGCACCGTTTAGGAGATATTTATTTTTTATTATGTCGGAGTATTCAAGTACCCCCTTCAAACCTCTTTCTAATCGCCTGATATTTTTATGTAAAGTACCTATTTGCTTAAGGAATATTTTGGTATTTACCGCTAGTTGATACAACGCACCGTTTAAGAGATATTCATTTTTCATTGTGTTGGGGTATTTAACTACCGTCTTCATCCCCTTTCAAATCGCCTGATATTTTTATGTAAAGTACCTATTTGTTTAAGGAATATTTTGGTATTTACCGCTAATTGATACATCGCACCATTTAGGAGGTATTCATTTTTTATAATATTGGGTTACTTAACTATCCCATTCATCCCCTTTCAAATCACCGATATTGTACGTAAATTACCTATTTGCTTAAGGAATATTTTGGTATTTATCGCTGGTTGATACAACGCACAGTCTAAGAGATATTCATTTTTTATTGTGTTGGGGTATTTAACTACCCCTTCATCCCTTTCAAATCGCCTGATATTTTTATGTGAAGTACCTATTTGCTTAAGGAATATTTTGGTATTTACCGCTAATTGATACAACGCACCGTTTAGGAGATATTCATTTTTTATTATGTTGGGGTACTTAAGTACCCACTTCAACTCCTTTCAAATCGCCTGATATTTTATGTAAAGTACCCATTTGTTTAAGGAATATTTTCGTATATAGCGCTAGTTGATACAACGCACCGTTTAGGTGATATTTATTTTTTATTGTGTTGGGGTATTTAACTACCCGCTTTGTCCCCTTTCAGATCGCCTGATATTTTTATGCAAAGTACCTATTTGTTTAAGGAATATTTTGGTATTTACCGTTAGTTGATACAACGCACCGTTTAGGAGATATTTATTTTTCATTGTGTTGGTATGTTTAACTACCCCCTTCAACCCCTTTCAAATCGCCTGATATTTTTGTGGAAGGTTGAAACTATCTTTTTTATTTATTCAGTGAAACAAATTTTTTAGATATGTAGCTGGCCTCACTCATGGGCGCTACTGATACTTATTGTTCCAAGAATCTTCCGACACAACTAGGGGTCTATTCCTTTGGGCAGAGCTATGAGAAGTGGGGAGTCGATAATCTGTTTGCAGATCAAACTTAATCTAAACCAAATAGGCGCCACCAAGTCCTGATGTAATTATGATAATCGCATAGCATATTTCTAAGGGCGGACGTGGAGACCCAAAGAAAAAGGATCGCCTTTGCTGACAAAAACCTGTCTTAATAAAATAAGACGCAGCTCCTGTAAGAAATTGTAATAGTTAAATAAATAAAAAAAGTGGAACACCATTTGTGTCCAGCAAAAATACATAAAGAAGTAGTAAAAAGGTATTTCCAATTTAAAATTGGCATCAATTTCTTACTCATAAGGGTTTTAGCTTTATGTTATTAGATTTGATCACACTTGATCAAAATAAAAAAAATCTTTAAACTTGAACCAATTGTTTACTAAAAAATCTCTTTTAAAATAATGTGACTTGTAACAAAAAATTTTATCATTAACTGTATCAATCTAAAACTTTCAACTTTCATGTTTGTCTTAATTATTTTCAATCAAATACTTTGCTTTAAGACATGAACTTGTTGTACAAATAGGGTTCTAACCTGTGCAGATCTGTTTAGGCAGATAACAAATTAATAGCTTCCAACAATGTTAGCATTTGAGTTTTCTAAATTACATATACAAATTTTAATGTAGATAAAGCTGATCACAAAAATAGACATGTTTACATATATTGTACTAAAGCTGTTCAAAGCATTTGCTTTTAAAATAACATCTGTCATCAGTACAAAGCAGAAAAATATATGACGTCAGTAACACCTGTTGACGTTACCGACGATTCAAATTGAGCAAAGCGTGTTGTTTTTAAAACATTAAATCAGTGAACTTTAGTTTTACTACTGGTAAATCCAGCTCAGCAATTAGTTGAAACTTTTATAACGTACTTGTATTACGCATCAAAGCAAGTTAACGTGTTCCTAGTTTTGAAACACATAAAAAGAACTTATAGCTATCTACAAACCAAAACTGCATTTGTCGCATTGTAACAAAGAAAGACGGGATCCCCGTTATTTCAAGCAACGATAACAGCGTTTGTAATTTGAAACAAATTCATTCAAACCAACTTCTTTAATGACTTCGTTCCACGTGTCAAATCAAATCCTGTTGCAATACATTCAGCAGCAGTTGTAATCTCGAAGATGAATTACGCCGCCTTCCAAAGGTAGCATCATTCATGTGTATACTTTACTGTGTCCTTGTGTGTCTTAAAAGTTGCATCCTACTTGTCGCGCTAAATAAATTATCTCAAATTATACAAGTTCTCACAATATATACCTTACCGACCATTATTCGAAGATATGTTCACTAATTGAAGTGGATTCGCAGATTGCCGGCCTGCAATCTAGGGTACATGTTGATATTTCTATCACTTGTGACCGACTATCTTCTAACCAGCTCGGGCGGTCGCGCCGTCAGGAGGGGAACGATCAAACAGAGATGTGCTTGTAAATAGCTGTATACGACACAGATATCTAAATATAAGTAGATTATTAAAGGACGATGCAGGCTTAACGTATTACTTTTGAAGTTGAATGCAAATTATTATTGTTATTAATAAAATTGTTACATTATTCTTAAAATTATATGGAGGGATTTATTATCGAAAATAAAATTGTTACAAGGTACCTATTGGTCTAAGGATTATTCTGCAATTTACCGCTAGTTGATGGAGCGTACCGTTTAGGAGATATTCATTTTTTATTATGTTGGGGTATTTAAGTACCCTTTTCGCCCCTTTCAAATCGCCTGATATTTTTATGTAAAGTACGTATTTGCTTAAGGAATATTTTGGTATTTACCGCTAGTTGATACAACGCACCGTTTAGGAGATATTCATTTTTATTATGTTGGGGTATTTAAGTACCCCCTTCATACCTTTTCAAATCGCCTGATATTTTTATGTAAAGTACGTATTTGCTTAAGGAATATTTTGGTATTTACCGCTAGTTGATACAACGCACCGTTTAGGACATATTTATTTTTTATTGTGTTGGGGTATTTAACTACCCGCTTCATCCCCTTTCAGATCGCCTGATGTTTTATGTAAAGTTCCTCTTTGTTTAAGGAATATTTTGGTATTTACCGCTAATTGATACAACGCACCATTTAGGAGGTATTCATTTTTTATTATGTTGGGGTATTTAACTACCCCGTTCGTCCTCTTTCATAACGCATGATATTTTTATGTAAAGTACGTATTTGCTTAAGGAATATTTTGGTATTTATCGCTAGTTGATACAACGCACCGTTTAGGAGATATTCAAATTTTATTATGGTGGGGTATTTAAGTACCCCCTTCATCCTTTTCAAATCGCCTAATATTTTTATGTAAAGTACCGTTTTGCTTAAGGAATATTTTGCTATTTACCGTTAGTTGATACAACGCACCGCTTAGGAGATTTTTTGTTTATTGTGTTGGGGTATTTATCTACCCCCTTTCAACTCATTTCAGATCGCCTGATATTTTTGTGGAAGGTACCTATTGGTCTAAGGATTATTCTGCAATTTACCGCTAGTTCATACAACGTATCGTTAAGGAGTTATTCGTTTTTTATCATGTTGGGGTATTTAAGTACCCCCTTCAACCCCTTTCAAATTGCTTGATATTTTTATGTAAAGTACCTATTTGCTTAAGGAATATTTTGGTTTTTACTGTTAGTTGATACAATGCACCATTTAGGAGATATTGAATTTTTATTATGTTGGGGTATTTAACTACCCCGTTTGTCCTCTTTCATAACGCATGATATTTTTATTTTTTTAAAGTACGTATTTGCTTAAGGAATATTTTGGTATTTATCTCTAGTTGATACAACGCACCGTTTAGGAGATATTCATATTTTATTATGGTGGGGTATTTAAGTACCCCCTTCATCCTTTTTCAAATCGCCTAATATTTTTATGTAAAGTATCGTTTTGCTTAAGGAATATTTTGCTATTTACCGTTAGTTGATACAACGCACCGCTTAGGAGATTTTTTGTTTATTGTGTTGGGGTATTTATCTACCCCTTTCAACTCATTTCAGATCGCCTGATATTTTTGTGGAAGGTACCTATTGGTCTAAGGATTATTCTGCAATTTACCGCTAGTTCATACAACGTATCGTTTAGGAGTTATTCGTTTTTTATCATGTTGGGGTATTTAAGTACCCCCTTCATCCCCTTTCAAATTGCTTGATATTTTTATGTAAAGTACCTATTTGCTTAAGGAATATTTTGGTTTTTACTGCTAGTTGATACAACGCACCATTTAGGAGATATTGAATTTTTATTATGTTGGGGTATTTAACTACCCTTTCTAACCCTTTCAAATCGCCTGATATTTTTGTGGAAGGTACCTATTGGTCTAATGATTATTCTGCAATTTACCGTTAGTTGATACAACGCACCGTTTAGGAGATATTAATTTTTTATTATGTTGGGCTATTTAACTACCCCCTTCACCCCTTTCCAAAACGTCTGATATTTTTCCTTAAAGTATCTATTTGTTTAAGGATTAGTTTGCAATTTATGGTTAGTTGATACCACGCACCGTTTGGATGAAGAATGATTTTCATGTTCCCATCTTGAAGCAGCCCCTGGTTTGGAAGTCGATTTTCTTTGCTATATTTGGGGATTTATCTACCCTGCGATTTTGTTTCCGTGTGGATTGATTTAGTGCGACGGCTTTTTAGTAGTTTGGTGTTTTTTAACATTGAATCAATTGTAGAAGGACTTGATTTTATTTTTAAGTTTTTTACATATAGGTATTGATTTGGTCCACTGGAACTGGGCTGGGTTAAAATAAATGTGAATATGAATCTGAATGTAACCTCAGCCACATCACAATTTTATCCTGATAGCAGTACAGGTACATTTCGTCTCCATAAAGGAATGATAAATATATTGGGAAATTTTATAGTATACATTATATTTTGAAAATGTTTTTGTATATAATTTTAATAACCCTTACACTATGTTGTTATCATGTAATTGCTTTTTTACGCGAAAAAATTGTAACGTGAAATAAATGTCATAAAAATCGTTGATATTAATTAGTTTATTAAAGCGGATTAAATGCCCTTTAGGGTTTGGCGCCGCCATAAGGTCGACGTTGCGTGGCATTGTAACTCATGCTACCCCGGTTTCTACGTCCCTAATCGAAGCATATAGATAAATATAACAGAAAACGTTTAGAGTACAGATTGTATAAATCAGCTTTTTCCAGGAAATTAATAGAGGAAACTAAAAAATTCCTAGTGGAAATTTCAATTCCCCCGAGGAAAGGACCTCTAACAAAATGTCAATTGTAAACTTAGTTGACAATACATGTCTTACAACATTTTCATCGTTCGCCGGAACTTACATCAAGGGTGCATTTTACTTATTGCTTTTATGTCTATTTTATAATGCCTATTCATGTTTATAAAGCAGATCTAGATTATCCAGTTGCTGCAAGAAAATGAGAACCCCTTATTAAAGTACGAATCGTATATGAGGTGTAAATTTGTACATTACTATACGACACAGCAGCCCTCATTAACAGAATCGATACTCGGAGTCTGCGCTTGATGTATGTGTGACCCTGATGAAAAGGGCAAATCGATAATTCTCGGGCGTATTCGTACTTATCCCGGACATATCGTTCATTTTACAACTGCAGTCTTTTACAGCAAGGCGTTTCGTAGTGTTGCAGTTCAATCTCCCATAGTTAGCTTAGTATTGATTCTTTAATAAACCTCCGACGCATTAAAGGTAAGTATGTCTAGCTTTTTAAATATTTTTGTTTCAACAACTAGCTGCTTGTTAGTAAGTTTATGATTTAAATGTATCCAGCGATACCCAATGACGTGAATTTAGTAGTAGATTAATACTTTCTGACCGAGATTAGTTTTTTGTATGCTGAAGTATCTCGTATATAGTATAGTACAGTATATATCTGAAAACAGTGTAGTGGTTCATACAGGGCCGGATTTAGAGTCTTTGTAGCCCCCGGCGGAATATTGAAGTGAGGCCCCTCCATATTTAATTATATTCCCAGGATAAAGAACGTTTATATTTTAATATGTAAATTAGAAATGTTCGCTTTTTGGTAAATGAATTTTGCCTTTATTGATGCAGGTACTCATAATTAAAGCTTTGTATAAATTTAATTTTACAGTGCAATGTGTAAAGTAAAATACATTTTATTAGTTAAAAGCCACATTCAACTGTAATTATTAAATTCTCTCCGTGTACATGCTGCCTTTTTAAAAATTGAACGTACTTTTTTCGCCAAAAGAGGCTCAAAGTGAGGCCCCCCTCCGACCGAGGCCTCCGGCGACCGCCGTGTCCGCCGTTAGGTAAATACAGCACTGGGTTCATATAGATCATCAGCTGTTTATATTGCCATACATTGCATATATTAAATATCGAAATAGGTCTTGTTACATAAAGTTATCTTAAAAATGTAAAAATATTTGGGGTGTTCTATTTAGAAAAATTGACTTTTATATTTTTTATGCTAGAAACTTGAGTAAAAATTTTGAACACCTCGGATGGTATTGAATGGAAACGAAAACAATTTGGAATGTTTATCATACATTTCAATATCAAATCTGCAAATAATTGATTGCTATAACTGTCAATTTAAACGTACATTATTTTCAAGAAAGGATATTGGTTTTTTACAAATTAAACATAAAAGGCTAAATCTCCCGAAAACGGTAAACTCTTGAGGTATGACTTATTAAACGAATTTAACTTAAAATTATGTGTAAAATTTAAAAATGCAAAAATATACAGGATGTTTAATTTAAAATAACAATGATGATATCAACTTCCGATACAACCAGAATGGCTGTCAAAACGAAAATATTTTAGATCGATGCGGCATGTCAAAATAACACCATGTACAAAATTTCGTATTCTATCTGTTGTACTCTCTGCGAGATGTCTAATGTAGGGTCGTTGTGAAAAGTGCTGTATTTCTAACACAACTAGAAAGGTTAGCAAAAATGTTTTGTCAGTACATATTCCAACCTTATGTTAGTTGATACAAAGTAGATTATCAGCTGTGTTTCATCTTTGTATTATACGTATCACATGGAATGTCTTAAACACAATTGAAACAAAATTAAAATAACACGTTACCGTGTTACATAACATCCAAATTGGGTAGAAAAATTTTGTTTTCTACATAAAATTGATAAATGATTTGTTATTTTAGACCTATTAGAAAGTATTTGCCTCAAGGTAGATATCTCTAGCTGAGGTCACATATTGTACATCATCATCATTAGGCCTTCAGTCCTGGAACTGGTTAGACGCGTACCATCATTGTTTCCTATTCTGAACTAACCTACAGATTTCCCGGAAATTTGCACAGTCTGCATCTATCGCTATCTGATATAGATCTACATCTACCTCTTTTTTCCTATCTCTGCTTGTAATATATTCCATACTATTCCCCAAAAATGCATTAGAACGTATTCCACCCTTCTATTTCTCTTTTTCCCCAGATATCCTTGTTCCCCTACTATTTCTATAACCTATTTGTTATTATCTTTGTCTGTCCATGCTATCGTCCTCATACATCTGAAGCACAGCATTTCAAAAGGCTGCTACCGTTTTTCTGTCTGCGTTTCAGACTGCCCGTATTTCATAAGCATACTGTGCTGTGCTCTATGCATATGCTTTTAACAATTTTCTTCTTGTTCTATGTTTGTTGTCTTTCTTCATAGGCGCTGTTCTTTCTTGTTAGATGCAGTTCGGTCACCTTCTATTGTTTTACAGTTATATATCCTATTTCTCCGACCTTCAGTGGTTGTGAAGGGAGGTAAGCAGCCTGTGGCTGCCAAGTTCTCCCAACACTTAACCATTTACCGATTTAATATATTTTCCAATATATCTTTTCGCACAGTCAACATTGGTTGCAGATATTTCGCAACCAACAACTAGTTGTTTATACTAATCATCAGATTTATCTGCGCTTATTTTTTCGTCATTAGGTTTTCCGTCTCAAAACTGGTTGAACACGTACCTGCACTTATTTATATTCTGAGCTAGCCTACATAGTTCTCTGAAATTCTCAAACAGCATGTGTATGCAGCTCGTTCCCCTTCTATTGTTTTCTAATTTTGTGCCTATTTCACCGAGATTCAGTAAAGGGGGTTAAGCAACCTGTGGCTACCAAGATTCCCCAACACTTAGACATTGCCCAAATAATGGTTTTCCAGTAAATCCTTTCACACACTTAACATTATTCGAGAATATTGCCCAACCACTTCTTGTAGTTACTTATAATAATCATCATGTTTAAGCACAGTTATTTTTTCGTGATTAGCTTATCCATCTTGGAATTGGTTGGATGCATACCTCCATTAATTTCTATTCTGGGCTAGCCTACACATTTCCCTGAAACCCCTACAGCCTACATCTTTTACTATCTGTGTGCAGTAGTCTAACCTAGGTCTGCCTCTTCTTCTCTTTTTTCCTATCTCTGGTTCTAATATATTCCGCACTATCCGTCATGCCGTAGTATGTGGCCTATCATTCTATCTCTCCTATTTTTTATCGTTTTCCACATATTTCATTCTTCCCCTACCATTTTTAGTACCTCTTCATTCTTAACTTTGTCTGTCCATGATATTTTCATCATTCGTTTGTAGTACCACTTTTTTCTTGTCCGCTTCTCCTACTGTCCAGGCTTCACAGCCGTACAGTGCTGCGCTCCACACATATGTTTTAAGCAATCTTTTACTTGTTTCTATGTTTGTGGTCTTTGAGCACAGTAGTTGCTTTTTCTTGTTAAATGTAGCACGACTTTGTGCTAATCTTTGTTTTATATCTTTTGTGTTTTTCCCATCTTGCGTTATTTAGCTTCCTAGGTAGCAGAAATTCCTTAATCTCTTGTAAGTTAGTGTTACATACTTGTATTCTTGTTTTTCATTTATTTTCCCCACCTTTGCATACTAGAACTGTAGCTTTAGTTTTGTTAATTTTCATACCGTATCTCTCTGTTAAAACCGTTTCCATTTCATTAATCTCCATATCTAAGCATATCAATTTTTTGTCCCTGCATAGTAATTCCAAATGTCTTCCTGCATTTGACAGTATTCATTGCCTCTTCTATGTACAAGTTAAAAATCAATGGGGATAGGACACATCCCTGTCTCACCCCTTTCCTAATGTTTACTTCTCTACGTTCCTGCTCTAATTCTATTGCTGCTGTTTGCTCTTTGTTTAAGCTATGTACTATTCGTCTATCCCTATAACTCATTCCAATTTTTTTGAGTATTTCAAACATTTTTTTCCATTTTACGTTGTCGAATGCTTTTTCCAGATCTACAAACTCTATACACACGCTTTCCCCTTTTTCTATTGTTTTCTCCATTATCACTCTCAGAGCTAAAATAGCCTCCCGTGTCCCCTGTTTCGCTTAAACCCAAATTGGTCTTCTCATAGTATTTCTTCTGCTCGTTTTTCCATTCGTCTTTGCACAATTCTAGTTAATATCTTTGACACGTGTGCTGTCAAACTTATTGTTCGAAAATTTTCACATCTATCTGCGCCTTTCTTTTTTGGTATAGTTACTATGATGCTACGTTTGAAATCTTTGGGTATCTCGTCTGTCTCATACATATAGCTTACAAGTTGGAAGTGACGTTCTGTTTCTGCTTGTCCAGCGGCTTTTAGAGTTTCTGCTTGCACCTTATCTGTACCCGGCGCCTTACCATTTTTCGGACTCTTTATTGCTAATTCAAACTCGTCTCTAAGTATAGGATATCCCAAGTCATCATTTTCACTGTTTGATTCCTGTTCCAATGCATTATAATTTGAATAAGGGCCACTATAAGCTCCACCCGAAGGTACTACATTGGGTTTAAACGCGAAAATATAACGTGCTTCAAATTAAACCTAACTTCAAAATTAATCCATCCTAAATAAAAATATTATGACCTGAAACAAAAACTAAAAATAGGGTTTGAATAAAGGATTCCTAAACCATTGTCTAACAAGAATGTAATCTATTTGATATCTTCCTATATCTCCTGGCATCTTCCACGTATATCGTCTTCTAGCATGATGTTGAAATAATGTGTTTGTGATGATTAAATTGTTCTTGTCGCAAAATTCTACCAGCCTATTTCCCTGTCGTTTGTCGCGCCTAAACCAAATAAACGTACTACCGCTCCTTCCCTATCCTCACCTACCACGGCATTAAATTCCTTCGTAATTATTAAATTTTCATGTCCTTTTACGTATCTTAATATGTCTTCGGTATCTTTGTAGATGGCTTCTACCTCTTCATCACTGTAGCTAGAGGTGGGCATGTATACTTGTATTATTACTGTGTTTACCGGTTTAGATTCTAATCTAACCATGAGTACTCTTTGTAAGTAATTTTCTATACAGTATTCTATCTTTTTCTGCATGACTATCCCCATACCCAAATTTTCTTCCTCTGCTCCTGTATGAATTACCCTGAAGTCTCCACTCCAAAAATCCCCCGCCTCTGGCCACCGAATTTTGCTGACCCCTACTATGTCTAGTGATAACCTATTAATTTCGATTTTTAGGTTCTCTTGCTTACCTACTTGCTTCATACTTCTAACATTCCACGCTCCAACTTGCAGGAATGACATCATGTTTGTTACAATTTAAGTACGCTGTGTACTTGGGAGATAATGTGGTGGTTTGCCGTTGCCTTCCACATCGCGGTAGTGTGTCGTAGACTGCCATACCGACCCCTATGGTCTCTGAAAATCTAAGTACCGAAAGAGCTGCTGCCCTCTTTCGGGGACCTGTCTTAGTCTCGTTCCTCACTAACGACCCTACTACTTTGGTTGGACCTGTAGTTTGGCTCTTTAGCTCATTAGAACACGCAAGCCATTTCAGCTGTTCTAGTAATTTAGAACTTCGGCAAGGTGCAGGTCCATTCGAAATGGGGATAACACCTATCAAATAAATTTTCTATGTTCTTACAAAATATTTTCTGTGAATGGAAAATGTATAAATGTGCAAAGGTTCACTAAAGTTTTACAATAATATATTAAAAACTGATTTTTGAAATCTGCGATAATAGAAACACTTAACTGAAGTAATACTAAATTTCCATTTTTGAAATATGTCATTTAATGGAACAAAAATTTGGTGTGAAACAGTTAAAACACAACTTTTTCAGATTAGATTATTCTTACATTATGTTTCAGACATCCACTCTAACTATACTTGTAAGACAATCCTATCCTACTTATAATGTGACAGTCATGGAGCATTAGAGCAAACATAAATTGGGTGTTAATCGGTGCGAAGGTTTCAGACTGCAAAATATTAAAATCTTGTACAGTGTTTGATTGTAAGGTACAGTCTGTTAAGTCAGTTTTTAGATAAATTATCTTGTTGTAATTTTAAATATATGTTGATATGTGGAGGAGAAAAATTTTCATTTGTTTGTAAAGTCAAAAAGAATGTCTCAATGGTAACAAATGTTCTAGAGGTGTACTTTATACATTACGATTTTTTTGTTGATAAGTCCATAATGACATAATAAGTAAACAATCTTCATGTGTATTGTATTGTTTTCTATTCTGAGCAAACTTACTCATTTCCCTGAAATTTCCACAGTCTGCATCTTTCACTATCTGCGTACATTAGTCTGATCTAGGCCTACTTCTACCTCTTTTCTTCTCATCTCTGCTTGTAATATATGCCGCACTATTTCTCAAAAATGCTTTAGAACACATCCTGCCATTCTATTTTTCCTATTTTTTTTTGTTTTCCACATATGCTTTCAACAATTTTCTCCTTGTTTTATGTTTGTTGTATTCGAACATAGCCGCTGCTCTTTGTTGTTAGATGCAGTTTGGTTTCCCTTCTATTGTTTTACAAATATATACTCTATTTCCCTGATATTCAGTGGTATGTAAATGGGGTTAAGCAGCTTGCGGCTACCAAGATCTCCCAACACTCGAACATTTGCCAAATTAATAGTTTTCCAATATATCCTTTCGAACAAGGTTTATTATCTTGAAACTGGTTGGAATCGTACCTCCACTTATTTGAATTCTAAGTTAGCCTACGCAGTTTCCTGAAATTTCCACAACCTAAATACAGCTCGGTTCTCCTTATGTTATTTTCTAATTATATGTCCTATTTTACCGAGATTCAGTATTATGTGAAGGGGGTTAAGCAGCCTGTGGTTGCCAAGATCCCCCAACATTTGCCGAATTAATAGTTTTCCAGTAAATGCTTTTGCACAATTAACATTAGTTGAGAATATTGCAAAACCAATACCTGTAGTTGCTTATAATAATTATCAGGTTTAAGTATAATTATTTTTTTCATCATTAGGTTTCCCTCTTGGAACTGGTTGGACGCGTACCTCCATTGATTTCTATTCTGAGCTAGTCTACACATTTCCTCGAAATTCCCACAGTTTACATCTTTAACTATTTGTGTACAGTTCAACCTAGGTCTACCTCTGCATTTCTTTTTTCCTATCTCTGCTTCCAATATATTCCATACTACTCCCTCATGCCTTAGTATGTGGCCTATCATCCTATCTCTCTTATTTTTTACTGTTTTCCACATATTTTTTCTTCCTCTACTTTTTCTAGCACCTCTTTGTTCTTAACTTTGTCTGTCCATGATATCTTTATCATACGTCTGTAGCACCACATTTCAAAGGCTTCTATCCTTTTCCTGTTCACTTCTCCTACTGCCTAAGTTTCACAGCCATACAGTGCCATGCTCCACACATGTTTTAAGCAATCTTTTTCTTGTTTCTATGTTTGTTGTGTTTGAACACAGTAGGTGCTTTTTCTTGTTAACTGTAGCACGACCTTGTGCTAATCTTTGTTTTATATCTTTTGCGCTTTTCCCATCTTGCGTTATTTGGCTGCCTAGGTAGCAGAAATTCTTAATCTCTTGTATGTCCTTATTACCTATTTTTATTCTTGTTTTTGATTTATTTCCCTCTACTTTGTTTACCAGTACTTTAGTTTTATTTTTGTTAATTTTCATACTGCATCTCTTTCCATTTAATTAAGAGCAGCTTCTACCTTTTCCTTGCTAGAAGCTAATACTGCTATATTATCTGCAAATCTAATCTTTTATCTCTGCATAATAAGTCCAAACGTCTTTCCGCATTAGGCAGTATTCATTCCCTCTTCGATGTACAAGTTAAAAATTAATGAGGATAGGGCACATCCTTGTCTGACTCGTTTCTTAGTATTTACCTTTCTACGTTCCTGCTCTAATTTTATTACCGTTGTTTGCTCTTTGCATAAATTATGTATTATCCGTCTATCCCTAAAACTAATTCCAATCTTTTTGAGTATTTTGAACATTTTTTCCTATTTTACATTGTTGAATGCTTTTTCCAAATCTACAAACCCTATATACACGCTTTCCCCTTTTTTTATTGTTTTCTCCATTGTCACCCTCAGAACAAAAATAGCATATTGTGTTCCTCTGTTTCGCCTAAACTCAAATTGATCTTCTCCTAATATTTCTTCAACTCGTTTTTCTATTCGTTTTTGTATAATTCTGGTTAGTATTTTCGATACGTGTGCTGTCAAACGTATTGTTCGAAAATTTTCACATCTATTTGCGCCTCTCTTTTTTGGTATAGTGACTATGATGTTACGTTTTAAAATTTTTGTTTTAATGCTATTAGTTCCTCTTCTGCATATAAATTTTTTATATATTCCTGCCATCTTACCACTTTCTCTACATTTTCTATAATGACTTTTCCTCGCGCACCTCTTATATTTTTGCTTTACGGTTTTATATCTCTAAAATTCATTCTAATTATTTTATAAGCTTTGTCTGTCTTTCCTATTTCCATCTTAGTTTGTACCTCTTTGAACTTTTCATCAATCCATTGTTCTTTAGCTTTCTTGCATTTGTGAATAGTTTTCCCTTTTGTGGCTTTGTATCTCTGTTTTTCTGTTTGGTCATCAATCCATTGTTCTTTAACCTTTTTGCATTTGTGAATAGTTTTCCCTTTTGTGGCTTTGTATCTCTGTTTTTCTGTTTGGTCTGATCTATTTTTGTATTTTCGTCTTTCTTCTATTAAATTCAGGATATCCTTTGTTATCCATGGTTTCTTATTTTCTTTTTGTGTATACTCCAGAATATCTCTGGCAGCCATGTCTAAGCCGGATTTAATCTTTTTCCATTCTATTTAAACTTCCTTAGTAACGAAAATTTTCACGATATCTTTCAGCAATTCATTTGATTTTTTTCAAATCTTTTGCGGATATCTTTATCTTTTAATTTCTCAAAGTAAAACTGTCTTTTTCCGTTTCTTTTCTTCAAATTTTTAAATTTAACAGCGGCCTTCATAATTTCGATGTTGTGGACAGTGTTTATATCTGCTTCTGGGTAGCTTCGAGGGGTTGTTCGCGAAGGAAAATTATGTACATCAGACTTCCTGGACTCAAAGCTTCCTGGACTTCCTCTGACTTCCCGGGACTTCCTCGGACTTCTCGGACTTTCCGGGACTTCACCGAACTACCCGAGAGTTCCTCAGACTTCCTGGGACTTCTTCGGACTTTCCGGGACTTCTTAAACTTCTTCGGACTTCCGGGACTTTCTTGGACTTTCCTGTTGATGTTATTCTCTCATAAAGAATATTTTTATATAGCCACTTTATAATTGCGGATAATATTTACAATTTATTGTTTATCGGACGAATGCTATAGACTAATTGCATACTACGCATTGTGCTGTAAAGAATGTGTGGGGATTTCGGATTATCGCCAAACGACTGCATATCAATTGTAATCAATTTTGGCACACAGTCATTGTTATGTTGTGTGGTCGAGTTGTGCATCTTGTTCAAACGCTTTCTGAGATGTTCTTTCTAGTATCTTTATTTTAGAATTTAGTATAAATATGCACTAATCTATGTATCATTTTCGTTCAGCTTATTCAGGAGTCATTTTGTGTTGCGTAAAAATTGTTCCACAATTTATCATGGTTGCACCAAAAGTGTAATATGTGGAGCAGTTTTGCTCTATAATTAGATAGCAACACAGAATAGAATAATGCATAATGCCAAGCAATAGTGCTAAACAAGAAACAATTTAATATGGTTCAACATTTGCCAAAACTGGTTAAAACTTTTAGAACTCCCTTAGAAATCTCAGGACTTCTTGGAATTAACCAAGAATTCTTGCAATAATTAGTAGTAATTTCAAAGATAACCCAGGACTACTGCAAACTTTCTCAAACTTTTCTGAACTTTCCTGGACTTCCAATAACTTTCCCAGATTTTCGGGGATTTCCTCGGACTTTCTGGGACTTCCTCAGAATTCCTAAAACTTCCCGGGACTTCCTCGGACTTTTCCGACTTCCTCAAACTTCTTGGAACGTCCTCAGAATTCCTGGAACTTCCTCGGACTTGCCTGAACTTCCTCGAACTTTCCGAGACTTCCTCGGACTTCTCAGGACTTCCTCGGATTTTTTGGGACTTCCTCGGACTTCTTATTTAATGTACACCAAACTTCCCTCGCGAATCACCCATTGGGTAGTTTCTACAGTCTTTTACTTGATTCCTAAACCATTGTCTAACAAGAATGTAATCTATTGATATCTTCCTATATCTCCTGGCATCCTCCACGTGTATCGTCGTCTAGCATGATGTTGAAATAATGTGTTTGTGATGATTAAATTGCTTTTGTCGCAAAATTCTACCAGCTTATTTCCCTCGTTGTTTCTTGTGCCTAAACCAGATAAACCTATTACCGCTGCTTCCCCACTCTCACATACCTGTTCATTAAAATCCCCGATAATTATTAAATTTTCATGTCCTTTTACGTATCTTAGTATGTCTTCGATATCTTTGTAGATTGCTTCTACATTTTCGTCACTGTAGCTAGAGGTGGGCATGTATACTTGTATTATTACTCTATTTACCAGTTTAGATTCTAATCTAGCCATGAGTACTCTTTCGTTCTTTTGTAAGTAGTTTTTTTACACGTTGACCTATCTTTTTTCGCATAACTATCCCCACACCAGAATTTCCTTCCTCTGATCCTGTATAAATTACCCTAAAGTCTCCACTTCCAAAAATCCTTAGGCTTTGGCCACTGAACGTCGCTGATCCCTACTATGTTTAGTGCTAACCTATCCATTTAAATTTTTAAGTTCTCTAGCTTACCTACTTGCTTCATACTTCTGACATTTCACGCTCCGACTAACAGAATTTTTTTTCTAAATTTTCCTATCATATCCTCCGAAGTAGTTCTCTCCCAGAGATTCGAATGATGGACTATTTTACCTTCGGAATCTTTTACCCCAGAGGATGCCATCATCTTAAATACAATTTAAGTACGCTGTGTACTTGGGAGATAATGTGGAAGTTTTCCATTGCCTTCCACATCGCGGTGGTGTCTTAGAATATCATACCAGCCCCTATGGTCTCTGCCTATCTAAGTACCAAAAGAACCGCTGTTCAGCTATCCAGGTTAGCGTCGGTGTTAATATAAGAGTTTTTAGAGAATTTAATCGATTCAGGAGCGGAGCAGCCGAAGTAACGAGCACAACAAGATGACGACCCAACAAAGGGGCGCGATTTTCAGAGGGAGACTACACAACAATATATATATATATATATATATATATATAATATTACAGAAGACAAAGCACTCACATGCGATAAAATTGGAATACCAGAACACCTTCTATTTGAATGCAAGGACATCAAAGGTAACATCAACACAGAAATAGACATTTTGAAAAAGGCACACCTATGATATGCTATGGAACAAGCACGTGCTCAAAGTTCAAAGTGCTGGCAAACAAGATTTCCCAAAAACTCTATAAATAACAGTGAATACGTGCAGTACTACAACCAACAAAACAAGCAACAAAACTTTTTAGATATTCCCGGAGCAAAAGCTCCTGACGACCAGCCGTAACAAACACAAATAGCGAAAACTACTAATGTAGCATTGCATGTGGCTACATATATTAAATTAGATAAGCAATTTAACAATAGTGGAATAAAAATTTCTCTTTATACTAAAGTAAATATAAGTTTATTGCAACAAAATAAAGTACACAAAACTGTAAAACTACCACGGCAATCCAACATTCCTGTGAAATAATGTACGCAGGGAAATTGTACAATAAATAAATATCGCAAAAAAAATTGCAATCTAACAACAATCAGGTGAAGCAAATAGACCATGGATATTCATCAACACAATACACACAACCGCAAAGAAACCCATACACAGTAGAACCTGTACATGTTTCACCTCGGTTTCCATGTGCAGCAAATGCAGACGACACAGTTTGTGAATGTCATCTGCCGATGGTTGGGAACTGAGCAGAATACAACCAATGAAAACACACCCAAACAAAAAAAATAACACCTACACACCAAACAAGACCACAAACTACTGCAACACAACGTATAACAATCACACAAAGCATCTTACAAGACACAATAAACTATAAACGCAAAATGTACAACACAACGAAAACCAAACATCACTTAACGCATTAAAACGAAAAAACATTGGTTTAGAGGAAGCAGGCATTCTAAACGCTTAAATAACATACAATGTAGTTGTTAAATAAATTAAAATATCTTTTAAGGTAACCATCTAACCCTACTATTTATGTATTCTCACAGGCAGACTTCACATTACTTAAACCCAATAGAATTACAATATTTATAAATATGATATTTTGAATATGTAATACACGCAAACAACATTATTGATTTATTAGTATTAACTGTGTGTTAATTCTTATTTAAAATATCCTCATATTAGACTATAAGTATATATAGTAGTCTAGTTTGCACGCTACAGTATATTAAAATATATACCTTTTTTTTGTTCTAGATAGTTGATGCAACCAATTGTTAGTCCATCATAATATAATCAATCAGTTTCTAACAGGAAGAAATTTCGAGCACGCTGTGAGGACAATTGGAATTATTCTATTTTTCACGTGGTATGTATGTGTTTAAATTGCACTCCGATTTGTAATTATAGGTGTCTTGTAAGATGGTGCGTTGGACAAGTGCCTGCTTATTTTGTTTAAGGTTATTATGTCATCATGTTGAAGTTGTTTGCATTTTTATTTATATATCATTCTTCTATTATAATTCCAATATTATTTGCAAAAAGTTATTAAAGTATTCCTAATTGACTAGATCCTTTATTGGATTTCAAAAGAGAATTGGTATTTAAAACAGTTTGAACAACATGTTTTTATTTTTCTATAAATTATGTAAGAATCAGGACATCGGCTGTTTTTCATTTTTCTCCTGAAGTAGATTTAGCTTTTGCTGTTTTAATTTATATAACCAATCCCTCATTAGTTATTCAAAAATGTGTTTATTTGGGGTTTGTGACAGTCATTAGTTAATGACTTTTTAAAAATTGAAGAGGTCGACTCGTTTGTCATAGTAACTGCTTTTAAATTTTTAAAGTGTGCTTTATAGTCTGATGCAACTAAAGTTGAATTTCTTTGATAATTTTGTTGGTTTGTTTCGGGTACATACCATACATGTAATGATTGTAAACATTTATAATCTTTGGAGTTCTAAAAAAACTTTTAACTAACTTTGGCAGCCTCCCATCTAAGCAATTTCATTTTTTCTTTAGAGGTTATCGTTTGTGCATTGTAGGTACACAAATGTGCATCCACAAAGCAATTTAAAATTTTTGGTGGCAATTGCTTGTGCACCATAGGTGCACAGATATGTGATATGATGGGGCTGATGGTAGTCTCCATCAGACGATTCCATATTTTTAAGTGCAAATGGTTTATGCACTTGCCTGTAGATAGATATAGCGAAAATAAAATGGTGGGTCTGTAGAGATGATAGCGGCAGCTCCGTGATGTAGTTAGTATACATGTGACTGCTATGCCCAATGTCTCGGTTTCAAATCCCAACACGATCCACTTGAAAAGTGTTAGGTGATCATTTTTCACAAAAATATGCCATCATTCGTATGAGAGGTACAATTATGTCTCGTGTGTGAATGTTGTCACGCACGTTAAAGATCCCTACCTTGCTTGGAGCAGCAAGGATTCGTGAAAATTTAAAATTTACATGTTAAGAAATCTCGATTTCTTTCCAATGTAGTATCTTCGGATAGAGCTTTGGAAAATCAAATGTAGTGTAGAAATAGTAGCTCCCAACAATTGCATATATTTTTAGTAGCAATCATTTGTGAATTGTTGGTGTAGAACAGTGAACGAAACGTTTGTGCACTCTTCTGTACAAAGATATAAAGAGAAAATAAAATGGTGGGGCTGTAGAAATGGCAGCCCTCCCCCAAAAAACTAATTCAAAATTTTTAGAGATAATCATTTGTGTGTCATAGGTGCATGATTGTGCACCGTAGGTGCATAAACGTGCACAATGTAGTAACGTATACGCACTTCTTTATAGTAAGATACGAGGAAATTAATACATATGTACATAACGGCGGCATATCGCCGATGCAAGTTTTGATTTTCTAAAAGGCAATTGCGTTTGCAACTTGTTTAACTTTGCACAACATGCAAACTTTTATGCACTTTTTATTACTAAGAAAAACCATATAATATAATGTAGAAATTAATTTGAGTGGTCTAAAATATAACAGCAGTCACCCTGCATAGTATACTAGTATTATTTTTGTATGTATTTTAGATACATTATTCTGCCAAAATCTCAACATTTGTGTATTTTTCTATAGTACGATAGTATGGATTTGATTTGCAAAGTCTGTAGAAATAACAACTCCTTAACAAATTGCTTCTGTTTTTTAGGGATAATCGTTCCTTTAGTGTCATAGTATCTGTACAGTTTCTCTAACAATGACATAAAATATAAACATGAAGAGAGCTTCTAAAGTGATAGTGCCTATCAAATGAAATTTTCTGTACATGGAAAATGTATAACTATGTAAAGGTTTGCCTAAGTTTTGCAATAATATATTAGGAACTGATGTTTGAAAACTGCAATAATAGAAGTACTCGCCACTTATTCGCGTATCAAATTATGAGGCCAACACTGTACTATTTAAAATAAAATAATTTTATATACTTACAAGCTTGTTTGTAGTCTGAAGTGATCAAAGTACTAAGAGAACGATGAAATAAGAGAGCGCGAGCCGTGCTAATTCGTCAAGTATTTATATGCTTCGACTGTAACTTCTCCAGACCCTCTTACCGTGAAAAATCTAATTTAAAATAACACGTTCTTAAAATTTTGTTTCAACCGTTTTCGAAATCTCCGAAATTTAGCGCGTCGTTACGATATTTTCCAATAAACCAGACTTCAAATATCCCCGTGTTTGCCTGTTTTAAAACTAACGATATCGACCAATAGTATATGCCTTGACGTCTTCAAAATCCCGCCTATCTTAACGTTGTCCCTTTCTTATGCATATTATCTGTTTCATTCTAACCTTGTTTGAGTGGTAGAGAATCGATCTTCCTGTCAGCGTTCTATTGACCCCATGTGGACTGAATACTTGCTTTTTGAAATGTACTATTATTATGCCTGTCTCAGTACGAAGCATTTCATTTACCCTCTATCCTTTCTGCACTTTAAGGAAACTTTTAGTTAACATTTACGCGAACCCTCCAACCGTTTACCCGATATTCTTTGAAACTTGTTTGTTATCTATAAAAATAAGGGGAACCTGACGTTTAGACACATGCAGGTGTTTAATTAACCGACGTTTTAACACAACATTTCTAGGAGCTTTTTTTCATGGTATTTCAACCCAACCGATTTATTTGTTTGTTATAACGAACGCTATTCGCCTTGGATTTATTGATTTTTCATTCTTTTATGCGTATTAGACGTAATTAAACTCCATTATATTAATAAATAAATTGCATTGGCTTCTAAAATTTATTTTCTTTACGAACCTAACTAAATTTTATTCATTAATTCTAAATTTTTGTTAATACTTGTTACATTAAACTGAACTAAATAAAATAAATTTCGCACGTAAATTCTGGTTGTTTCCTCTATACCGGGTGTTTCAAATTGCTTTGTTTATAGTTAAATTTAACCTTTTAAAACCACTACAATATATATATATATATATATATATATATACTATTTTCTTATTGCGGACTGCAAATAACTTGTCTTTGTTTATTTGAATTGCCTTTGGGGCATGAACCCGGGTGTCGCCACGAGAAGGTTTGTTACGTTAGCAAATAAATTTTGCTGTAACATTCCGCAAATCTTAAAGGCCCAACGTACTTTTATAGTCATTTTCAAAATTTATTATGTAGTTTCGGTTCAATTCTGTACTTCCACACTTTAGTAGTGTTGGTGTTTTATCACCTGATGGCGGTTTTATTTACTTTTGCCATAGTACAGTGATTGTTTCGAAATTATATCATTATAATAGCTTCGATTACTTCATAGGGTTCTTGGGAACAGTCCAGTCTGATGAGGCTAACAAGCCGAAACCATTGGTCAGTGGATGTTTCTCCCTATGAATTAATAAAGCTAATGTTTTGTTAATGGCTATATAACTACCAGCCCGATTTGTATTTGTCAATGGCTCTTATTATTTTCATAAGAGTTTGTTTACAGATACATCTTACTTTATATATATATATATATATATATATATATATATATATATATATATCATCATCAATAGGTTTTCAGTCCTAGAACTGGTTGGACGCGTACCTCCATTGTTTTGTATTCTGAGCTAACCTACACATTTCTCTGAAATTTCCACAGTCTATGTTTTTCACTATCTGTATACAATAGTCTAATTTGGGCCTATCTCTATTTCTTTTTTTTTGCTTCCTCTTTGTCTAATATATTACTCACTATTCCTTCATGCCTTAGTATGTGGCCTATTATCAATCTCTCCCATTTTTACTGTTTTCCACATATTTCTTTCTTCCCTTAACATTTCAAGAACCTCTTTGTTTATAACTTTGTCTATCCATGATATCTTCATCATATGTCTATAGCACCACATTTCAAAGGTTTCTACTTTTTCCTGTCTGCTTCACCCACTGTCCACGTTTCACAGTCATACAGTGCTATGCTTCTATGTATGTTTTCAGCAATCTTTTCCTTGTTTCCATGTTTGTTGTCTTTAAACATAGTAGTTGCCTTTTCCTGTGAAATGCAGCATGGCATTGCCCTAATTTCTAATTTTTTACTCTTCCCATCTTGCGTTATTTGACTTCCTCGGTAGCAAAAATCTTTAACCTGTTGTAAGTACTCGTTTCCTATGTGAATTTTCGTTTTTGACTTAGTTACCCTTCCCTTACATACTAGTACTTTAGTTGTGTTTTTGTTAATTTTCATTTCGTTTCTCTCTATTATAACTGTTTCCATTTCATAAAGAGCTTCTTGTAACTCTTTCTTGCTGTATCATTTGCAAATTTAAATATATCAATCGTTTGCCTTGCGTAGTAATGCTAAATGTCCTTCTGCATTTGATAGTATTCATAGCCTTTTCAATATATAAGTTAAAAATTAATGGATATAGAGCATAACCCTGTCTCACACCTTTTCTAATATTTACTTTTTTACGTTCCTGATCTAATTCTATTATTGCTGTTTGCTTTTGATATAAGCTATGTACTATTCGTCTATCCCTATAACTCATTCGGATCTTTTTGAGTATTTCAAACATTTTTTCTCATTTTACATTGCCGAATGCTTTTTCCAAATTTGCAAAGCCTATACACACGCTTTCTCCTTTTTCTATTGTTTTCGCTATTAACATCCTTAAAGCTAAAATAGCCTCCCGTGTTCCCTTGTTTTGACTATACCAAAATTGATCTTCTTCTAGTATTTCTCTAGTTCATTTTTCCACCGTCTTTGTACAATTCTAGTTAATATTTTTGACACGTGTGCTATCAAACTTATTGTTCGAAAGTTTTCACATCTATCCGCACCTTTATTTTTGTATAGTGACTATGGTGTTATGTTTGAAATCTTTGGGTATATTACCTGTCGTATGCATATGACTTACAAGTTGGAAGGGACGTTCTGTTACTGCTTGCCCAGTGGTTTTTAAAGATTCTGCTTGCACCTTATCTATATTAGGTACCTTATTGTTTTTCAGACTTTTTAATGCTAAATCAAACACATCTCTAAGTATAGGATATCCCAAGTCATCATTTTCAATGTCTGATTCCTGTTTTAGTGTTTGTATTTCCTATCCTGCATATAAATTCTTTATGTATTCTTGCCATCTAACCACTTTCTCTGGATTTTGTATAATGGCATTTCTTCCTCTGCCACTTATATTTTTGCTATATGGTTTTATATCCCTCACATTTATTCTAATTAGTTTGTATGCTTTGTCTGTCTTTCTTTTTTCCATCTTAGTTTACACTTTTAATAGCTTTCTTGTATTTGCGAATAATTTCCCATGTTATGGTTTTGTATCTCTGTTTCCTGCTTCGTCTGGTCTGTTTTTGTATTTTCGCCTTCTATTAAATTTAGAATATTCTTTGTTACCCATGGCTTCTTTTTTTTTTGATTATACCTCAGAATATCTTTGGCTGCCATATCTAAGCTGGATTTAATGTTACTCCATTCTGTTTCTACTTCCTTAGTATCAGACATTTTCCCGATGTCTTTCAGCAATTCTTTTGACCCTTTCTCACATCTTTTGTGGATATCTTTATCTTTTAGTTTCTCAAAGTCAAAGAACTTTTTTCCGTTTTCTTTTTGCAAATTTTTTATTTAAGCACAGTTTTCATAATATCCCTATAGTAGGGGATAAAGAATACTACTATAGTAAGCCTGCTTATCGTAAAGGCGATTAAAAGGCGCAGCAAGGGCAGCAGCCTTGCTGGCTAAAAGATATTGGAGGAGGGTCGGTTGGTCTCGGGCGATCCTCAATAATTTACAAGCTTGTTGGGGTTGGCCGTGACGGATACGGCTTTTGCTAAAATCTTTAAAACTGCGTTGTGGAAAGATATGGGAGCCTACCACAATATTTCCCAGGTGTGCGTGGCCTAAAACACGAAATCATATGATGGAGAGCTCACAAGTAAAATTCTTGTCCGAGGTAAAATACTCCCTCATTCGGATCTCCGGGAGGGGTACTTGGGGTTCGTCATCGTAAGAATATAAAACAACAGTTCGATTTAGTGATAGGGACTTGGAATGTAAGGTCATTACTCAGAGTAGATAAGTTAACGAATTTATTAGTCGAAATGAGAAAGGAAAAGCTGGACATTTTAGGTATTAGTGAGGTGAGATGGCCAGATAGTAATGACTTTGGAAAGATAGTTATAGAATAATTACAACTTCTTCAACTAATGGACAGGCAGGCGTAGGAATAGTGTTAGGTAAATGATTAGGGCATAAAGTTAAGGAGTACTTACAATTTAGTGATAGAATAATTATGGTTAGATTGAGTACAAAACCCACAGACACTGTTTTAGTACAGGTTTACATGCCAACAACTCAGTACGAGGATGAGGAAGTAGAAAAGGTATACGAGGATATAAATAGTATAGTGAGAAAAGTAAAAGGAGATGAGAATTTAATAGTTATGGGCGATTTTAATGCGTCAGTGGGAGAAGGTAGTGAGGGAAAATGGTAGGAAAATTTGGATATGGCAGTCGAAATGATAGAGGAGAAAGATTAGTTGAGTTTTGCCAGGAACATAAATTAGTAACTGTAAACACCCTATTCGAACAACATGTTAGGAGAAGATACACCTGGAAAGCACCAGGTGATAGGGCTAGATACCAAATAGATTATATTTTAGTTAAACAAAGATTTAGGAACCAAGTTAAAAACTGTCGTAGTTATCCAGGGGCTGACATAGACAGCGATCATAACTTAGTTAAAATGAAGTGTAAACTAAAATTCAAAAAATTGAGAAAGGTTAAAATAGAGGGATGGGATCTAGGTAAGCTTAATGATAGTAGGGTAAAGAGGAATATAAACAAGTATTAGATAATAAGAGCAAAGAGATAGCTGTAGGAGGAACGTAGAAAATAGATGGAAAGAAATAAAACTGACTGTACATGATACAGCAATACAGACTATAGGTAAGAAAAAATAGAAGCGAGAAAACCGTGGGTAACAAAGGAGATATTAGATTTAATAGAGAATAGAAGAAAGCTTAAACCTTTCAGAGAAGTGGATAGTGAAAGTAAGCAAAAGTATAATACAGTTAGAAATAAGATAGTACATGAGTGTAGAAAAGCTAGAAATAAATGGATGGAGGAGAATTGTAAGGAATACAAGATGATTTGAGAGTAGGTAAGACAGACAGGGCTTACAGAGCAGTTAAAAAGTTTTTGGGAAGATAGGAAAAATATAATGGTATTAGAGACGAGAATAATGAGCTTCTAATAAATAAAGTTGAGGTAACTGATAGATGGAAAAGATATTTATAAGATTTATATAAGGGAGACGATATGGATGAGTTAGAGAACGACCAAGACGAGGATGTAGAAATAGGGTTCTCAATATTAAGAGAGGAATTTTATAGAGCTGTTCAGAATCTTAAATTAAATAAAGCGCCAGGGATAGACGATATTCCCGCAGAATTAATAAAATATGCAAGTCAGAAAACTTTAGACAGATTATATGAACTAGTGAATGTAATATATGACACAGGTGAGGTTCCAATAGATTTCGAAAAAAATATTATTATCCCAATCCCAAAAAAGTCAGGAGCTGATAGGTGTGAGAATTTTAGAACTGTTAGTTTAACTTCTCATGCTTCCAAAATACTAACAATAATAATTAAAAATAGAGTAGAAGCTTTGACTGAGAATTATTTAGGCGAAGACCAATATGGTTTTCGTAAAGACAGAGGGACTAGAGAACCGATACTAATGATTAGGGTAATTATCGAAAAAGGTTACAAAAAATAAAAGACTCATTTCGCGTTTGTAGATTTAGAAAAAGCATTTGATAGGGTTAATTGGATTGTTATGTTCAGGGTTTTGCGAAAATAGGAATCTCTCATAGGGATAGAAAAATTGTTTACAGTCTATATAAAACCAAAGCGTAGTAATTAGATTTGATGAAATAGATAAGGAAGCTAAGATTAGAAATGGTGTTAGGCAGGGTTGTATACTATCTCCTTGATTTTAATGTTTATATTGAGGAAGCTTTAAACTTAGCCAGAGAGAGAAAGAGATAGGTATTAGTGTACAGGGACAGAAAATAGACATGTTACGTTTTGCAGATGATATAGCCATTATAGCAGAGTCTAGAAAAGAGTTAGGAGAGTTTTTAAATATTTTAGATGAGATACTACGGAGTAACTATAGTATGAGAATTAACTCAGTAAAGACAAAGATAATGACAAGTGAGTTACAGCCTAGTTCTAAACCAAAATTAAAAATAGGTAATACCGAGTTAGAGGAGGTAGATGAATTTTGCTATTTAGGTAGTATAATTACAAAGGATGGACGTAGCAGAAGGGATATAGTAGCTAGAATAACTCAAGCTAGAAAAATGTTTTAAAAGAAAACTTACTAATAGCTAATAGTATTAGTTTAGATAATAGAAAAGTTTCTTAAAGTCGTACGTATGGAGCGTTCTACTATACGGTAGTGAGACTTGGACAATTAAAGAAGTAGATAAGAAAAGATAGAAGCTTTTGAAACTTGGTGTTATAGGAGAATGTTAAAGATTAGTTGGACAGATAGAGTAACAAACGAGGAAGTTTATAGAAGAATATGTGATGATCCCTGTATGTGGAAACAATTGAATGTCAGGAGAGATAGAATGATAGGGCACCAGTTAAGACATGAGGGACTATTTAGTAAAGTCTTAGATTATAGAATACCAAATAAAAATAGAGTAGGAAGGCCTAGACAAAGCTATATTAGTCAAATTATTAGAGATTTAGGTTGTGAAGGCTATGTAGACCTTTTTAGACTAGCTCAGAATAGAAAAGAATTTAGAGCTGCGTCAAACCGACTTTAAGTAAGTTTGAAAACAAAACAAAAAAAAAATAAAAATCAGTTAACTAAATGTCACCATGACATAACTCACAATTAGTTAGCGGTCTGGCATGTTGGTAGCGTTTCGTTGCTTAAGCCTTACCATAACATATAATTTAATAAACGTCACCATGACATAACTCACAATTAGGTAGCGGTCTGGCATGTTGGCAGCGATTCGTTGCTTAAGCCTTACCAAAACATATAATTTAACACTTTTCCTTTTTGAAGCGGATAACCGGGTTATGTTTCATTTCCTTATAAATGGTAATCTTGTGGGCATGTTGGATTTCTTTGACAACCATCAGGTTGCTAATATCTATGTAGAGTCAGCTGGATGGGAAAAAGATAGAAGGATATGGGAAGACCTGGACCAAACTATGTTAGTCAAATTATTAGAAATTTAGGTTGTGAAGGGTATGTAGAGCTTTTAGATTAGCACAGATTAGAGGGGGGGTTGGAGCTGCGTCAAACCGACCTTAAGTGAGGTCGAAAACTAAATGATAATGAGTTTTCATAATGACTATTGATTTCTAAACCATTGTCAAACAAGAATGTAATCTATTTGATATTTCCCTGTCTCTGACATCTTCCACGTGTATTGTCTTCTAGCAAGATGTTGAAATAATGTGTTTGTGATGGTTAAATTGTTTTTATCGCGAAATTCTTAGAGCCGATTTTTCATGCCTAAACAAAGTAAACCTACTGCCGCTCCTTCTCTACCCTCACCTACCACTGCATTAAAATCTTTCGTGATTACTAAATTTTGATGTTCTCTTACAAATTTTAGTATGGCTATCCAGCATCGTTGGCCTATTACACTGACAAATGTGGTAATAACAGAATAGGTAAATTATCCAGAAACTTTAAAGAGAATTTTGTACCTCACATAGGAAATATTTGGGTTCTGTAATTGTTAATCAGGATTAGGTGAGAATTATTTTAATAAGTAATCATTAGATAAAAATTTCTATTAAAGCTTAAGCTGTAAATTGTTTTTATAAGCACGTAAGAGATTCTTTAGATAATGTGTATGTAGGAAAGATGTTTTTGAATGCTTAGAAGACTGTTCATAGATGTTTCTTGAAATTTCTGTTTCACTTACTTTTGATAAAATCCACAACATATTTTCTATTGCATCCTCATTAATATAATTAGACTGTACCCAAGTCACAGCATTAATATATATATATATATATATATATATATATATATATATATATATATATACACAAGGTGCCCGTAAATATTGGATTACCTGTTAACCATAGATAAATCATCTTATGAGTTATCTGAGTATCATATTTTGACCTTAGTGATGAAAACCTTACGGTTTTTGAAATAAAAACGCTTTTTCAATTTTTGAAAATAACCTTACCTTGTGTTAGTCTATCGAGGACTATTTGAATAACGGAAGGTATTTTTCCAATCTGCTTATTTCAAAATACTATGGAATACCTATGTTAATAATGACATCTAGATTATTCTGAAGAGTCAATTATGACATTGTCAGAATAATCTAACACTTTACGAATTTGCTTTTTGCCTTTATTTCACCAATGCACTTTGAGCCCTTGTGCTGTGAAAAATTTAATCAGTCTGGCCTGTATAATTTCTTTAAAAATTACCATAAGAATTCTAGTTTCCAAAAATGTACTACACTTATATTTGTCTCATTGGAAATCATGTGATTGCTACTATAATTGCAAAGACCCACATATTAGTACATTACAGTATGGTTGAGTTCAATTATTACATTATTGATTGTGATTAAAAATGACTTTATTTAGACGGCACGTACAGGTGTTCCTGAAACAAGCACATAATAAAGCTTCAATGTTTATGTAAAAATGCAGTCCCTAAAACGAGTTAAGTTTTTAATTGTGTTGAAATACAATTGAGCATAACAAGACATCTTGAAGATTTAGAACAATAGCTTGTTCGTTTCTAATCGGGAGATCACTACTTGGATTCCTGTACTATTGTTAAGAGCTAATGACAATTATCAGTTACAGTGTTATCTCTTCCTTTGAAAAGTAAACGGGGACACATAAGAAAGCTAGTGTGATTGGTTTGTTTGAACTCTTCAATTGCTGAATGTGCACCTCATACATTTCATTAGTGCAATATTCTAATTTTATGCTGGAGTTGCTTCGCTTTTGGTTTGCGTTGTAGATTATGTTACAATTGTAATTTATAAATTAACCTTTGTTAGTCTTACATATACTGCTACCTTTTGCTCTCTCGGTGAAAGTTGTAGTGTGCTATAGTAGATTCTTCTGCAATGACACAGTGCACTCCATGCAACTATGCCAACATGCATTTCGTATATGGCAAGCGTTGTGCCAACGCACATGAAGTTGCTCGATTGCATGAAGAAGGGTATCCAAATAAACGTCATCCAGACTACTGTGTATTTATGAGAATATATAGTTTATACACAGAAAGTAGACTACTTGGCAGGGGTATTGGCAGCGTGAACGAAGGAAGACCCTGGCATACTATTGAAGCTGAGGTGCTGGATGAAATCAATGCTGATTAGACCACATCAATATGAGCTATTTCCCTCCAAACTGGAATTTCAAAACTACAGTCTATCAAGTGCAAACCGACTATCAACTTCACACATATCACATCCAATAGGTACAAACACTTCAGCCAAGAGACTATCGTGCCAGGTTAGTATTTTGTCGTCAGATGCTGCAGAGGATTAGAGCAAATCCGTATTTTTTTAATCAAATTTTGTGGAGCAATGGATCTGCTTTTTGGAAAAATGTAATTTTAAATCACCCTAATTCACATAGTTGGGAATTTGAAAATTCTCATGCAATACAACAAGATAGATCACAGTAACAATTTAAAATTAATTACTGAACTGGAATTTTAAACGGGTACATTCTAGGGTTCTTTGAGTTGCCTAAAACAGTAAACGGCAAAACCATATCTCCAGTTCATGCAAAATAATTTTCCTATTCTATTGGAAGATGTTCCTCTAACATTGAGGTGCTCTTTGTGGCTGCAGAATGACGGGCATCCTGCTCACTATGCTGTGCAAGTGCATAATTATTTGAATAATACTTTTCCGTAGAAATGAATCGGACGCTTGAGGCCAATTTTGTGGCCCCCACGATCTCCTGATTTAAATCCACAGAGATTTTTATTACTGAGGTTGCCTGAAAGAAAAAGTCTACCATAGCCCAGTCAACTTGACCGGGGAATTGCACGAGCATGTTCAAACATCAGCTCAAGGAATGCATGAGGCAAGACACATACGATACGTCCAATGCTCCTTCATACGTAGATGTGGGGCCTATATAAGAGCAGGAGGAGTGTACGTTGAACATCCAATTTAAGCTGTAGATTGCATTTTTACATATACATTGTAGCTTCATTGTGTACTTATTAAAGGAATGCCTGTACGTGTCGTCTAAATAAAGTCAGTTTTAATCACAATTAATAATATATTAATTGAACTCAACCATACTGTAATGTATGAATATGCGAGTCCTTGCAATTATAGTAGCAATCACATGATCTCCAATGAGACAAATATGAGTGTGATGCATTTTTGAAAACTATAATTTTAAGGTAATTTTTAAAAAATGGTGAGGCCAGATTGATTAAATTTTTCACACCACAAGGACGCAAAATCCGTTCCTGAAATAAAGGCAAAGAGCAAATTTGTAAAGTGCTAGATTATTTTGACAACGCTATAATTGATTCAGAATATTTGAGATGTGCCATTATTAACATAGGTGTTTCAGAGTATTTTGAAATAATCAGATTGGAAAAATCCATTCAGTTATTCAAATGGCGCTCGATAGACCAACGCAAGGTAAGGTTATTTTTAAAAATTGGAAAAGCGTTTTTATTTCAAAAATCATAAGGTTTTCACTAAGGTCAATATATGATACTCAGATAGCTCATAGGATGATCCTTCCATGGTTAACAGGTAATCCACTATTTACGGGTACCTTGTATATACCCAGTGTTCCAAAAGTATGGAAACGGTAATATATTTCGCTTGGAACACTATTTCGAAAAAATGTCTCAAACAAAAGTTGTAGGATTTTTGGCGTTCGATTGAATGGTGACCTTGAATTCGACCTTGACCTTTAAGAACAAGGTCATTTGAAGATCAACTATGTTTCTTCAATGACCATGACCTTCAATGTCATCCCAAGGTCAAATTTGTTTTTGCAACTGGAACACTGAATAACTTTGAGGTAATTAAATTTTTTAAAAAATGATAGGAACAAATGTTTTAGGATTTTTTCCTGGCTATTCAACGTTGACCTTGGATTTGACCTTGATCTTGTCCTTTCAGGTAATTTCGAGGTCAACTATGGTTTTTTAAATAGAAACCCGTACTTTTTATTTCGGATTTGGAAAGAGCAGTAAATTTTACATTTAAATATGACTTTGACCATGAGCATGACCATGACCTTCAACGTCATCCCAAGATCAAACTGGTTTTTGCAACGGAAACACTGAATAATTTTGAAGGAATTAAATATTTTGAAATATGATAAGAACAAATGTTTTAGGAATTTTCCCTAGCTATTCAAGGGTGACCCCAGATTTGACCTTGATCTTGTCCTTCAAAGTTGTTTTAAGGTCAACATAATTTTTAAATGATATCCCTAAGCCTAAAGTGAAAATCCTGGCGAATAAAAGCAAGGAAATATCACAGCTATTTAAGGATAAGCCAAGTATCCTGGCCAGTCAAGGCGAGGTGCAGGTTTCCGGCCAGTTAAGACAAGGAGAGGAAATCCGGTCAGTTAAGGCAAGGCTAACGATCTTGGTTTAAAATGTTCTCCACCAAAATCCTAGCAGACGGACATCACGATTTTCAGTGGCGCTCCTAAAGTATCAGGTATAATATTATCGCAATCATTGTCTTTTCTTTGTCTCAGATACTCCATATCGTTTGGTTTAGGAACGTGAACGAGTATTTTTAAGCAGCCGTAAAAAAATTAAGTAGAGTTAAATGAGGGATCTTAGCTAGCTGCTGAATAGTTACTCTCCGTTCTATCCAATAATTATTAATTTGAAATTTTAACCGCTATTTCATGAATCATTGAGACTATTTCCTTTTGCAGCGATTGACTTGAAACGTCGATTTGTTTGAATAAATAGAACTCAAAATTAAAATGCTGAACAATCCTTTCCATCGCATTTTGACAAAATTCAATTTTCCTGTAATAATCATCTTCATTAATTTGTTGATGTAAGAATGTTCTGTATCGATCTTCAAAATTATACTATTTTTCATTTGATTCACTTGAACCCGTTAAGATATCTCATCTGCTATCTTGGATCCGCCATCTTAGACTCTGATTTTCCAAAAATTGAGTACAGAATCTCAATCGGCAACCGAACCCCCCCTGTACCGAATTTGGCATAAATTGTTCGAGTTTTTAAAAATCTCGGCCACCCCCGTTTACAATCCTCTTAATTATGCTGTATTTGCATCTCTAATATTTAGTTGAATATATTGAGCTGGTGAGTTTGCTGGTTTTAGTATTTCTATTCTTGATAATTGAAACAGTTACTTTCGCTGTATTCGCTTTTTTTAACAGTCCTTCTCAGGATAGTTAGTGGAGTTTATTGCTTTTGGCGCCGTTTCTGGTTTTCAATTGTAATTTTAATTCGTACCTCTAACAGTGCCGATTCTGTTTTTCAATTGTCATTTTATAACTTTTGAATAACAATTACTTTCTCTAAATTCGCTTCTCTAACAGGATAGATAGTAAGGTTAATTATTAATTCCTTCTTTTCAGGATAGTTAGTATGGTTAATTTTTTTGCCGCTATTGCTGTTTCTTCAAAGTTCTTTCTTGTTATTCTTTCCTTTTCTTTTGCCATGTCTACTCTAACAGAACGAGAGAGAGTTACTTTATTAATGATGAGAGGTTGGGATGATAGATGTAGATCGAATGACGAAGTAATAGTGTTGTTTAATGAAACATTTCGAGTAGGCTTAAGAGGCATTAGTAAGTCCACTGTCTCAAAAATCAGGCGATTTGAAGAAACTGGGACTAATAAGAATCGTCCGAAATTTGAAAGGCCGAAAATTGAAACCGCATTTATCTATTAGAAAGGCCTCTCAACAACTTTAAATTAGTCAGACGTCGATTTTTAGGAATTTAAAGATCATTAAATTTCATCAAGAATTAAATGATGATTCAGACCGACGATTGGAATTTTGTTGAAAACATGATGGGAAGGATTGTTTAGAATTCCAATGTTCAATCGCTCATTGTTTTTTCAGATGAATCAACCTTTCAACTCAATGGTGAAGTGAATTGCAGATTATGGAGCAATCAAAATCCTCATTGATTGTGCGAACATCACACGCAGTAAGCGCAAAAACTAAATGTTTGGGCAGGTATTTTAGGGAACGAATAGTTGGACCTTTTTTCAAATTAGATGGGACTTTCAAAGGTTCTTGCCTTAACTGGTTGGGCTTTATCCTTGCTATAACTAGCCGGGCTCTTTCCTTGCCTTAACTGACCGGGATCTATCCTTGCCTTAACTGGCCGTGCTCTATCCTTGCCTTAACTGGCCGTGTTCTATCCCTTCCTTAACTGGCCGGGCTCTATTCTTGCCTTAACTGGCCGGACTCTATCATTGCCTTAACTGACCGGGATTTATCCTTGCCTTAACTGACCGGGCTCTATCCTTGCCCTACCTGGCCGGGCTCTAACCTTGTTTTAACTGGCCGGGCTCTAACCTTGCCTTAACTGGCCAGGCTCTATCCATGCCTTAACTGTCCAGGCTCTATGCTTGCCTTAACTGGCCGGGTTTCTTCTCTAAACCTTACCTGGCCGGGACCCTTCACCTCCTATTATTACCACATTTGTCAGTGTAATAGGCCAACGATGCTGGACAGATAATTTAGCAAAGTTAAAATTGCTGAAAATTATCCCCATGACAAATAATTTTTATAAAATGTTTAGATCTTACAAGTAAACAAACACTTGCTTTAGAACCAATTTCTATACCTTCAGCTCTTAATCCTTCCGGAATTTCGTTCATTCTGTTAGTCATTCTGGAAACCAATCAAATATACTTTACAAAGAAAAAATCCTACGAAATCCTACAAGACACCTCAAACTCTAATTTTGAAGCGGCTTAATCAAACACAAGGTTGGGACGCCAATAAAAGTGCTGTGGATTGTAGCTTGAAAAAAAATAATGAAAGAAGCCCCTTTGTTCACCATCAATAAGAATGCTTTGAAGTATAACCTGAAGATTCTCGAATTACCTTGCTAGCTCAGTTTAAACAGAAGATAAGAATCAAACATCAAACTTAGAATGACATCAAATATCAGTTAATAAACAATCTTTCACACTACATTCATATATCTTTTTTCTAACAAACAATATCCTCAAAAAAATATTTACATTCATACATTAAAATCTACAAATACAGTTCAATGTCATCAGCATATCTCAAGTCTAAAAAAAGAACTTTTATAACTATTAGGTACTAATTAAGATATACAGTTCATAAAATCTCTCTTTCAAATTAGCATTTCACAAATCTTACCGTATGTGAATCACTGTGTAGGAATTTATAAAAATGAAGATGGATAATTTTTAACAATTCCTTTTAAATCGAAATCAAACATAGCTAATCAGTTATGTTCAATAAATCCCATTATAAAATGGTCACATTTACCAACATTTGACCACACTTAAATCAAATTTTAGATTTTCCTCTTGCAAAAAAAAGCTTTGCACCCTTTTTTTACTAAATGAATTTTAAAAATGCATATGTGTTATCTTGGTAACTAGTCGGCACTTGATTTATTGGTTGTTTTGCTACTTGATGAATGGAAGTTTGAAATTTCTTAGACAATCTAGAAACAAAATACTCTTTTTAATTCAAAATACAAGTGGACGTTTTGTGTTAAATACTGATAGTGTTGTCATGAAATAAACTGATCCTGTTTTAAATGGTGTTGAGTGTCTTTTTAATTAGTAGGTTTTTACGTACTTTTAACTCCTTGTTTAAAGATTACGTTATGCAACATGAATGTAGCTTGAAATATCATGGGGTTTTCACTTTTAAAGTACAACATACATAGTGTTTCTACTCTGAAAATGAGTATTTAGAAAAGTTTCTACAATTACCCTAGTATTTACAAAGTATCTTTATTTTCGCAGGTTTGGCATGTTGTATCTACATGATGCTCAATGACCTTTGCATGTCTCACTTGTATATGAAACCAAAACATACATCTGTGCTTGAAAAACAGTCCTTTTGGATATTGAACTAAACTATGAGGTGAACTAAACTCCAAGGACATGCTTTTTATCCAATCTTTTTATATTAATAAATGAATCTATGAAGCATTCTTCACATTAATTAATATCATTTTTACTCCATGCATTGTAACCATTGTCTTTTTTGGAACTTACTCATTTAATTATTTAGGTATACGTTAGACCAGTTTTCACTTTCTTCCCGTTTTGAATCTTCAATCAATTCACATATCCTTATTGCAGTTGTATAACACTAAAATATTTTCATCTAGGTAAATCCTGTAAACCTTTTTTAAGAAACTCATACATATTATAGAAGACAGAATATGCACATGCAAGGAAATAGAAATATCAGAACACCAACTATTTAAAAGCAAGAACATTGAAGACAACCTCAACACAGAAAGAGACTTCCTGAAAGAGACACGCCTATGATGCTACAGTACAAACACCTTGTGTAAAGTTTAAAATGCTGGCAAACAAGATTACCCAAAAACTTCACAAACAATAGTGAAAAAGTGTAGTGCTCCATTCAACAGAACAAGCAACTAAACTCTTTGACATTTCAAGAACAAAAGCTCCTGATGACCAAGAAGTAACAAACACAAATTGTGTACACTACATATATAGCATTAAATATGGCTGCATATAACAAATTAGATTGTAAGCAAATTAATAATAGTAGAACTTTCAATTAAAATAACTTAAATATGAGATTCTTATAACAACATAAAGTACACAAAACTGTGAAACTATCTAGGCAATCCTACATTCCTGTAAAACAATGTATGCAGGAAAATTATAGGATAAATAAGTATTGTAAAGAAAATGCAATCCAACAACAATGGGATGAAGTGACCGGACCATGCATATTCATCAACACAATACACACAACAGCAAAGAAAATCATACACGGCAAGGTCTGTATATGAGTCCTCCAGTTTCCATGGGCAGCAAATGCGGATTACTCAGTTCCTGATTTCCATCTGGCAATGGTCGGGAACTGAGCAGAATGCAGCCAAAGAAAACAACAAAAATGACATCTACACACCAAATAAAACCACAAACAATTGCAACAAAACATATAACCATCGCACAAACTAACTTACAAGACACAATAAACTGTAAACACAAAACACAACACTTAATGCAAACAATACCTATCGCAATAAACCGAACAAACAAAACATTGGTTTAGGGAAAACAAGCGCGCTTCAATGCTCAGATAGCATATTATGTAATTGTTAGAAAAAATTAAAACACCTGTTAAGGTACCTTAATTCTTATTAGAAATATCCTCACCTTAGAATATAAGTGTATAGTGACTACAATGTATTAACGTATATATCCTTTTTTTCTTGTTCTAGCTAGTTTAAAGCAACCCATAGTTAATCCATCATAATATAATCAACCAGCTTCTAACAGGAAGAGATTTCGAGTACGCTGTGAGAATCGTTGGAACTTTTCTATTCTTCACGTGGTATGTATGCGTTTAAATTGCAGTCCAATTTTTAATTATAAGTGCCTGTTTCTTTTGTTCAAGGTTATTTTGTCACCTTGTGGAAGTTGTTTGCATTTTTATTTATATATCATTCTCTTATTATAATTCCAATAGTATTTGCAAAAGGTTATTAAAAAATTCCTAATCAACTAGATCCATCAAAAGAGAACTGGCATTTAAAACGGTGTGAAAATTCTGTTTTTAGTTTTCTATAAATTATGCAAAACTGTGTACATTGGCTGTTTTCCATTTTCTCTTTTTAAGTAGGTTTAGCTTTTGCTGTTCTAATTTATATAACCAATCCCTCTTGAGTTATTCAAAAATGTATTTGTTTGACAGTTACTAGTTAATAACTTTTAAAAATTAAAGAATTTGTTTATGTTACATACCGTACATGTAATAATGCTAACATTCATAACCTTTGGAGTTCTAAAAAAAACTTTTAGCTAATTTCGGATTTTGTTAAAGGCGACCGCTTGTGCATCATAGATGCGCAAATGTGCACAGGAAACAATTGTTTGTGCACTTCTCTGTACAAAAATATGAAAAAAATTAGATGATGGGGTTGACCGTAACTTCTTCCCATCAGAACGAGATTATATTTTTCAGTTGCAATGGTTTCTGTACTCCCCTGTACATAGATATGGTGAAAATAAAATAGTGGTGCTGTAAAGATGGTAGCGGTGGCGCCTTGGCATAGTTGGTATGCGTGTGACTAATGCTCAAGGTCCCGGGTTCAAATCCTGACATGATCTGCTTGAAAAATGGTAGGCGAGCATTTTTACAAAAATATGCCATCGTTCGAATGAAAGGTAAAATGGAGGTCTCGTGTGTGAATGTTGTCATGGACATTAAAGATCCCTACCTTGCTTGGAACAGCAAGAGTTTGGCAAAATGCAAAATTTCCAGGTAAAAAAAGACTTGTTTCCTGGCCAGGGTATAACCTTTATGTGGAGTATTGGAAAATCTAATGTAGTGTATAGATGGTAGCCCACCAATAATTTCATATTTTTTAATGGCATTTATGCATTGTAGTTGTAGAAATGTGAACAGTAAACAAACGTTTGTGCACTTCTCTCTACAAAGATATAAAAAGAAAATAAAATGGTGGGACTCAAGAACCCCTCATTAATTTTATTTATTTTTTTAGAGACAATCGTTTGTACATTGTAGGTGCTTGAATGTGCACCGCAGATGCACAAATGTGTACAGGGTAGGAACATTTGTGTACATCTTTATATTAAGATATGAGGGAATTAGTACATATGTATATAAAAGCATCATACTGCAGACACAAGTTTTGATTTTCCAAAAGACAATCGCTCTTGCAATATAGGTTAACTGTGCATTACATGTTTACTTTTGTGCACTTTCTATTACTAAGAAATAATATCCAATATAATGTAGAAGTTAATTTGTGTAGTTTAAAATACAACAGCATTCACCTTGTGCAGCATAGTAATGATTGTTAGTGTTATTTGTATGTGTATTTTAAATACATTATTCTTCAAAAACCTCAATATTTGTTTACTTTTTTTTGGCAAAATAGTAGAGAGATGATTTGCAAATACTGCAGAAATAACATCTCTTTAACAAATTGCTTCTGTTTTCTAGGGATTATTGTTCATTTAGTGTCTTAGCATTTGTACATCTTCTCAAACTAGGACTTAAAAAATAAACACAGAGAGAGCTTCTAAGTGATAGTTCCTATCAAATGAATTCTCTGTGTTATTACAAAATATTTCGTCTACATGGAGAATGTATAAGTGTGCAAAGGTTCACTTAGGTTTTGCAATGATATATTAGAAACATGTTTGAAAACTGCGTTAAGAGAAGTACTTAACAGAAATAACAGTCGATTTTTATTTCTGAAATGTCATTGAATGGAACAAAAATTGTTTGGGAAACAGCTGAAACACCACTTTTTCACACTAGATTATTATAGCATTATGGTTCAGTACATCTGCTCTAAGTATACTTATGTCTACCGTGTGTTTTATACTAGCTTTAAGACAAGCCTATCTTACTTCTAATGTGCCAGTCACGAAAAACTGAAGTGACCATAAATCGGTTGTTAATTGGTGTGAAGGTTTCAGACTGCATAGTGGTTTATAATTATAATCTATATATATATATATATATATATATATATATATTTATATATTTCTGCGAGTTTCAAGCTCTGTAATCTCATGTCCCACACTTGGGTGTCATAAAATCTACGAACTCTGGTTACTAAAGCCAATTCGACTCCCACCTTTGGGCGTCATAAAATTCTATGAGTTTATTTGATAGGAGCCCTACAATTTTGTTTTGACATAAATCCTTACAGGTTACTCTGCTACTTTAGCTTTGAGCGTTTGATTAAGTTTTCGAGCTCTTTTCCTACTAAAGAAAACTAAATTTTCATCCCCAACGGTGTTGTTTGCCATGGCTGCTCAGCTGCTGTCTGAAAATTACAACTAACTATTCCACAAAAAAACAACGCTGCAACGGTAACTCTCCTAGATTTATTCAGAGAAAAATTATACACCAAAAAACATCATCAACATCTAGTTTACAGATCAATTATATTACATGCTTCCCCTTTTTCAAATAATACATTTATATCACATATTACCCAGATTAATAATCATTAAAAGTAACAGGACTTTACCACCAACCTTACATTACCCCTGGCTTAATACGAGTTTATAGTAAAACCTTTTACCACTTGTGCTAATTTCAGCACAACAAATTATCAAAAGTCCCTTTTATCTTGCACATAATAAAATAGTACATCAATCATTTTTAATAATTAAATTCCCACATAAAAAATATAGTAAAATAACATCATAAAAGTTCAATCATTAACTGTATTCAATGGCACATACCCATAAAGTACAAAAGTCATTACACACCAGTTAAACACAAAAAACAAATTTTAAAAAATATATGTTACCTGGATATCTACTGCCTATGGATCTGCTCTCATACCATCGATGTCTGTGGCTTTTATCAATAGCTGCGCCTTCAGGAACGTCCCCAATCAGGATTGCACCAGCCGTAACTGCAAGCTGCTACTCTATCCTCGCGACTACCAGACACATCCAAATTCTCCCAATTCTGCTACGGATCCTATTTACGGTAGGTAACCAATCAAATCGTTCTACCATCGACGTCTACTCTATTTAATGTGCATACTATGCACACAACAAAATATCACGCAGTTTGAACTTACTTACTGAAAGTTTGCTGCACTTTTTTTTTGTTAAAAGGTTGTATAGTACATTTGCTGATTGCTGGTCGCAACTCAACACCACTAGTGGCAGTTATATTTCAAACTGCACTCGAAGACTGATATCACTTGTAGACAAGTTAGCTGTAATTTCGTTCACTACTATTAGCGTAATAGTCAGCGTCGAAGTCGGAGTGTAAAGAGAAGAGAGCTCCACCAGCAATTCCTTATGTTTATATAGGCTTCTCTGCCCCTCTAAAGCTTCTAAATTCTCACAAAATTCGTCGATACAAACAAACAAGGCTTCTAAGTTAACATTCAATGGCTACACAATTCTTAACACCCACAAGCTAACGTTCACTCACTTCTTCGAAATTTCTACATCAAAACATCAACTGCCATTCAAATCTTAATTTTGCCCTGCCACGAACCGGCTCACGTAGATATTTTCTCCTTATATCTTTCAATGGACACTTCTCCGAAATTTAGCCCCTTCTGGCAAAATTTAATGTTAAAACACGCCTTCCATAATACACATATTATAGCCATCTCCCTTCAACATACTCCCTCAATCTCCCATTCCTTATCTTGTTTAACCCCAATCTGTTTTCATCCCACTACCTTGTCTGAACTCCAAGCTTAACAAACTTTGTATTATGTCTTTCTTTCTTTTACTAATTCTGCCAAAATAATCCCTCTTTGTTTAGTTAACCACTTGCATTTCAAACCGACAAAATAACCCTACTCAAAATATGTCTATCTTAACACATTGTATTTCTTTCCACTCTTAACCATACTAACCAAATAACCCTTGCTTGTTGTTCTTGTTGGCCACTTGCAGAAGTAACTAAACATTACCCTCTCTAAACAATATTCAAAATTATGCTTGTCTCAGTCCGATACATACTCTGTCTGATGGGCTTTCTTTGTTCTACTGTTAGCAAGTTTCATCTGTCCTTGATGAAATACCCACTCTAAGTAACATTCAAATAAGCTCATGTCCCTCCTATACATATGCATTAATACCTACTATTTTTATTTAGTTTAGCCCCATGTTAAATGAACACTTGATACGTGACATCTCTATCCTATTCCTACTTATTTCATACATAACCCTCCTTGTCTGTTTTGGTTCCTGCATTCTAACCGACAACTAAATATTACCCATTCCACAAACAATAAATCCCTATTAAGTGGACATCGCCTTCCACCCTTCCTAGAACTTGATGTTGTTTGTCTTACCTTATCTACAAATTATACTCGGAAACCTTATTAAAACTATAACCGCCAGTATTATTGTTATACACAATTCGTAGAATTCCAACGGTTTAAAATGCTCACACTTCCTCCAACATACATCCAACCTTGCTTGAAATCTTAGAAAAGCGTTTTAGAAAATGCTCCTGTTTGCTTTAGAAGGTTACATATACACTTGAAAACTATAACGGTCAATGTTGCTTTTAGAATTACTTAGACAACAGTTTAAATATAGAGCAGAAATTGTTAAAGCTTTATATTTACACTTTATGCTACACTTATTACATACAATGATTAAATATGTTTATGATTTGAAATACACGCTAAGAATATTTACATTATAACACACGCTACTTTAATTAGTATTCATGGTTATACGCTTATGCTACATTGCATTTAAGCACACTGAAAGTTCTTTGTAAAATTAAATCCTACACTAGTAATTTGCAAAAGTTATACAAATTGTCTCTTTTTGGTATTTTCATGCTAAAACTTGAAGTAAAGTATCAAATGAATTATCTAACCCCTTTTACCATTCAAATACCACAGAAATATAAATATATTTTTATTTATTTATTGTCCAACAGCTAAGACCAATTATGGAATAAACATAATAATACATTTAACAAAGTTTCAAATAATAGGTATAATGTAGCTATAACATGTGCATTTCGAGTATTAATACGCATTAAACATAATGTTGCGATCCACTATTAGGCAACCCGTCAAACATACAAACGTTCGGGGCACAGCGCCTTCTCAAGGATTCCAGAATTCTTCTAGAAATTACGGGAGCATGAGTCATCCTTGTAATCCAGAGTATATATAAGACCGCTAATGAATGCAAGAGTCAGTCTACAGAAGAATGTCGTATATAAATTATAACGTGTTAAAGTAATAGTAGTTTTGAGCTTTTAGAAGTTTACATAAATGTGATATGCTGTGTCTAATGTGCATGCAGCTTGTAGTATACATAAATAAATAGAAGTGTATAAACAAATAGTTGTGTTAGTGTTGTTAATGAACCTATGGTAAAGAAGTTAGTTTAAGAAGATATTAGTGCTTGTAAATTCATTAGTGTAATAGTGCTTCATTGTTAAGTGTCCTGAAAACATCTATAAATAAGGCATATACTGTTAATTAGACTTGTGAACAGTAAGTAATAAA
>JARFIW010000354.1:0-47068 GCA_036346225.1 Platerodrilus igneus | reverse complement strand
TTTAGAAGGATCATACTGGATTAAAACTCGATCAGAGCTTAACTCCCTCCTAGCAACTTCAAACGAGTTCTGGCATTCACTTGTCCATTCGAATATTTTTCCCTTTTTAACTAACTCGTATAAGGGTTTTAGTTTAAGCGATAGATTAGGAATGAACTTAGAGTAATAATTTACCATTCCCGTAAACATTTGTACTTCCTTTATACTAGAAGGTTTAGGAAATTCCAACATCGCCTTAACCTTTTCTATATCCCTTTTAATGCCATCTTTAGAAACTATATGCCCTAAATAATTTATAGCCTCTTTAAAAAAGACACATTTTATTAAATTTAATTTGAATCCTGCTTTCTCCAATCGTTCCAAGACTAAAGATAAATTCCCTAAGTGTTCAGATTCAGTTTTCCCAGTGACCACAATATCATCGAGAAAATTTATTGTTCCCTTAATACCTTGTAGAGTTTTTTCTACAATCTGTTGAAAAATAGAGCAAGCCGGCTTTGTACCGTAAGGCAATCTATTGACCTTATAAATCCCGTAGGGTGTACTCCAAGTTAACAACCGACTGGTTTCTTCATCCACGATGAGTTGATCATATGCATTTTCAAAATCTAGTTTTGTAAACTTCCGACCACCCTGTAAAGCATTTAATAGCTCGTCCACACGTGGCAAAGGATAGTTAACATCTTCTAAATATTTATTTATCGTAGTTTTATAATTGGCACAAACCCTAATGTTACCCCCATTAGGTTTAAGTACAGGTACTAACATAGTGCCCCAAGCTGAATTTTCAACTTTCTCAATTACCCCTTTATTTTTAAGAGTTTCCAACTCCCGTTTAACCTTTTCTTGGAAAGCAAAAGGTATAGGCCGGGGTTTATGAAAAACTGGTTGTGAATTCTCACTAACACTTAAATGTATTTTCTCCCCCTGATATGCTCCTAACTGTTTGTTAAATAATTCCTTATGCTTTTCCAAAAGCGATTCTAGATTTACTTCCTCATTTACTTTAAGAACATTAAATTCTACTCCAAATAAATCAAGTGAATCCCTACCTAAAAGGACTTTGCGAGCTTCTCTAACTACAATTAACTCACTACAATGTTTTGAATTATTAATCTGAATCTCTACTGCAATTTTCCCTACTGGAGCAATAACCTCACCGGTATAAGTTTTTAATTTGACAGCTGTTGGCTCCAACTTAACATCATTAAAATGTGTTTTGTATAAACTAAAGGGTATGCAAGAAATTCCTGCACCAGTATCCAGTTCCATTAAAACTGATTTACCGTTGATTTCCACTTTCTTATGAATAGGTTTAATAATTTGCAAATCGTTAATTTCAAAACTTAAAATTCCTATTTCATCATTATCATGTTCGATACTACTATCGTTAACATTGATATTAAATATAGAACGACATGCTTTCGCAATGTGACCTACTTTTTTACACTTATTACAAATATAATTTTTAAATTTGCATAGCTTAAAACTATGACCACCTTTTGCACAATGAATACAAACCTTCTTCTTACCGCTTCCCGTAGCTTTTACCTTCATTTGTTGTAATGCTGGTACTGCGGTTTGCGATTAACATTCCGGATGTGATTTATATCCATGCTTCGGCTGTCTTCTAATGTAGCTTCTTTGTTAAGAGCAACATCATACAGCTCTTGTAATGTTTTAGTAGTTGGTTCTTCGCACAAGCGATCTAAAATTCTACCCACCTTCATACCTACTACAAACTTTGATTCGAGACTGCAACTCCACTCCAAATTCACAATGGGCTGCAATATCCTTTACTTTAACATACCATTCCCGTACAGACTCGTTACTTTGTCAAAGTGAATCAAACTGTATTCGTTTCCTAAACACGGATACAGTTGGCCTAAATTGCTTTAACAACATTCTTGTTTGCAGGCTTATCGGGATCACATATATTCTTAAGAATCCTGTAAACATTTTCACTAACTGAAGTAAGCAAAATTGGTACCTTGCGATCTTCTTCGATTTTGTTTGCTAAGAAAAACTGTTCCAGTCGCTCCACATAAATTTCAAAATCATCCGCGATATTAAAATTTGCTATTGATGCCAAGTTACCCTGGTTAACCACTGTAATTTGCTGTGCCTGTGCCATCATTACTTAAAACTGCACCAAATTTTAAAAAATTGTACCATGTGCTTAACCTCAAAATCGTAGATATTTTGTTAAATACCTAAAATATACGTTGAATTCGCCTTTCTCGTCGCCAGTTTTGTTGTATATTCGCAGCCGCGTTGTGGATTTCTAATAAAACTATATATATGACTGGATTTATAATTTATTCAATTTAACAAACACGTTCACGATGTGACCAGGTTGACTTGCAGTTAGACAAAGCTGACACCTCTTACAATTCTGGCAGTGTCTCACTATGTGCTAATATGAGGTGCTTTCCTTCCACAGAAAAGAACAACTCCGAACAGCCCAGGGCTTTAAAGCTAATGTTCCCTTCAATTAGAGCGCCAAGCCCTGAGCCTTAAAATTACGTTTTCCCCTTACCCCTTGAGCACCAGAATATTAGCTGAGGCGCGAAGCCACTTTCTACTTATTTGAGGTTATGATGACAAATGACATTTCTAAATTAACATTTGATCCAGAAAAAAATGGAACCATATGAATTAATTCTCACTCTTAGCCAGGAAAATTTTGCAAGAGCAATGCATGGTAAGTTTAGAAAAAAACTTGTGAAATTAATAGGTAATATAATATAGTACCCTTTTTAGATCAACGCTTTGCTCAGTCTTTGTTAACTTATTCAAATGCTGCAACAGCTGCAGATGATTCAGCACTTGTTTATACTGAAAATGAAGACGCCAATACTATTATAAATGAGTCTACTGTAGAAGATATGAACACTGTAGTTACAGAAAAATCTGATGATGACAATAGAAAAATTCCACATTTGTGGCATTACAATCAAGTGGTAGAACTGATTTGAATAATGGGCAATTATTTAGAGGACTTTAATCACCCAAAAAAAGAAAACATATATATATATATATATATATATATATATATATATATATATGAATTAATAACCAATGATTTGACTAGCTTGAAATTTAAAGTAGACACTGTCATGGTTCAAAGTAAGTGGAAAAGCTTAGTAAAAAGCTACAAGAAGGCAAAGGACAATAAAAATAGAACAGGACATGAACCTTCAAGATTTAATTTTTTTGAGTTAATGGATGAAATATTGGGTAGCAATCCAACAAATTCATGCTCCCATTCCATTAATTCTGACGGTGCATCAACTTCATCCGCTGTTATCGGCAGTGAAGTGCTTGAACCCTGCACTCCATCTAGCAACAGTGATAAAGAGTCTGTGTTACAATCAACTGTAAGTGTGAAAAACAAATTAATAGATTTAGAAACAACTAATTCCTAAAATGATACATATTAAACACCGATCACAATATGTATCAAAATCATCTATTCTTTTACCTGCAAAATCATGTCTTCTTTCAAAGAATACATGTCAGGATGTTGGATAATAAGACATATATAAAAACGTATAGCGTACATACTACTAATTTGAGGTTATGTGTTGCTACGGATGATAAGTCCGTAATTCTTAAATGCGTGTTCCTTTCAGAGAGAACTCCGAAGTGTCCCAGATCATTAAGTTTCGGATCTTTATAAACCTGAAAGGAAAGCTAATATGAATACATCACAGAATGGACAGATATTTCATTAGCAGAAATACTCCAAGGTCAATTTGTTGCAGTTCTGTATATCCTTTTAACATTATGTTGGCTCATTTGAATGGACATGTTCATACGTATTTGAGAACTAATACACCAACGCACGAGTAATTCATCATCTGCTTTACGTATTATAATTCTCACTTTATAATCTACTTGATAATTGGGTAATTGGCAAGTTACATTCAAGTGTTTGCCATATTTTCTTTTTTGTTTCAGTGTTCTGGTATATAGTAACGAAATTTTCTTTATCGAGTGTTTTTTATTGTTTAAACACAAGCCTGTCTACCCGCAAGTACAATGTAACTGTTAATTTCTAATTTATGTCGACCACTAGTTCCAATAATTTATATCACATAAGTGTATTTATGTTAACACTTGATCTAATTTATTTCATAATCGCGACTTCGTAACTCATACCGAACTCTGACTTAAACTGATTAATCTCGCAAAATGTGCGTCATTATATACTTAATTCAATTATTTTAAATTGTTTAGAATAGAAAGGAGAGAGATCTAGATTTATTCAAATTACTTTTTAGAACATTCCCTTTTGTAAGCTTTACAATGTCTTTAAATGCACCCTTATAGCTGTCAATCACTTCTTTGTGTATTGACAACCGAATGCGTTCATCACGAGTGTAGACTCCTTTACGCGTTATTACAATATTATATTATTTTACCTGCAGTGTGTGTGTGTGTGTGTGTGTGTGTGTGTGTGTGTATTCTTTATTTCCGGTTATATCAAGCCCACTGGCAAATAGTAGCTGTAATATAAAAAAATTTAAATACGTGAAATAAAATTTGGAATAAATAAAATAGGTAATATTGTGTAGACTTAAAGATCAAAATGCTTTGAACTTCGACCTCAAAACTTTTTGGTTAATATCGTTTACAAAAATATATTATTGGATTAATAACTTATTCTAACTTACGAATGAACAAATATTTTTATCAGTTACAAACAAAGAAATCTAAAATTTATATTTGCGGATCATATAGTGCTTATTATTATCTTATCTCCAACATCGTTGTTTTAAATACCTCCTGATTTCATTTTCAAATTTACGTTAAAATTCCATTGTACAAGGTTATCATTATTTGCTTTAATCTTCATTTAGGATGTTAATTTTTAAAGTGCATCTTCTATTTTCAATTAATTAACTTTAAGCTAGCTTTTGTATCGAGGAATGTTCAATCTTCATCATCATAATATTTCATCAAAAAGCATGCAACTCTGCGTGTTGTTTGGCTGTGAATAAAACCTTTACTCAACGTTACATACTACTTGGTGACAAATCGCGAATTAATTGAATCTTACATAGTCGATCTTGTAAATTAGAAAGAATGTTACATATTGATTGGTGAAGAATCGCGAATTAAGAATGAATACTTGTAATCAAGTTCCGGTCTTACATACAAAATCATCTAACTACGTCACATTCTCCAGATATTTCGCGATTTAGGGCCATATGCATCGTACATAAATAAGCCTAGCTTAAGATTTAAGTTCGCTTAAGGTACACATTTTATAGGTACCGTTAATAAAGCAACACTTTATATTAAATCCTAAATTGACTCAAGGGACAGCATCTCGTATAATAAAAAAAGTGTCTGAAGCAGTTGTTAGTTTGCATAATACTTTTATTAAAATTCTTGACACTCGTGGAGGAAGAATTACTTTGCAAAATAATTTTTACAGCCTAGCATGTTCTCCTCGTGTCATTGGCAGTATTGACTGCATCCACACTAGAATCCGTTCTCCAGGTAATCAGAAAATATAACTATACAATAGTAGGTTACTACTTGTGGTATAACCGACCTAAAGGCTGACCCAAACGCCCTCTATAAACGACACACCGGGCTCCATGATCTAACATCTAGTGGCAGTGGCTCGACGACTCCTACGTTGTGTTGTTATAAAGTAAGCCAAATTCACACTGGGAAGATGGCGTTAAAGCGGGAAGGTTTGAAATAAAACTACAACATTTACCTAACTTTACTTTTAATCAAAAGAATAACCACTAAATAGGTCATTCGCATGAAAGCATAGAAAAATGACATTTAAAGCAAACAGTGCCGTACTCAAACTGGGCGATTGGGGAAAGAGCACGGCAGAGAAAACCCCAAACTGCTCTCACACTTCCAACTGCATTTGGCACATCTCGACAAGGACGGGTAACGTACAAGTACTCAGTTCAGCAACACTGAAATTGACGGGATGTCAACTGTTAGAGGAGAATTTATTTAAGAAGAGCCTGCACGTCATTTGACATATGAGAAACCTTGAAAGCAACTGGCGTAGCGGATTTAATGATTTTTATCAAACTCCTTTAGAGTAAATATTCTAAAATTAAGTTTTATTTTGTTGTTGGTTTAAATTTACATGGCCAATATGCGAATAAGCATGACATAAAACACAAAGAAACAGAAAGAAAACTATGAAAACGTAAGAAATAAATATAGAATATCAAAGTCACAAATATCAATTGACATTTAACAGCAAATTATCTACGGCACTGATATGCTGAACGAACACGCCTATTTATAAACAATGAACTAATTTGACACCGTTTTAGCCGTGTGCGCATGATGACGTACAGGCTCTTCTTAAATAAATTCTACTATACCCAAACATACCACATATGACAACTGAAGTAACGTTAGTGTAAACCAGCTGGTCTTTTGTGGTAGGTACTGAGGTTGGCTAGGCCAATACTACCCAGCTAAATTTCAAGAGGGGTGACACCAGGAAGATGACCTGCACCTTGACTACCAATGTTCCTCCTCGCACGGATATAAAATGTTAGTAATATTCAACAAGACTCGAACACACGCGTCCACATACATGCGTTAACAGTTTCCAGCCCGTGTTACAAAATATTTCACAAAGGTTAGCCGACTTCCTATTATATACAAAAAGGTACACTACAAGTACATTGACAAGTCATAGATGCTAACACGAAGGCACAAGATGGTCGGTCATACCAGAGGTTCAATTTAATTACATCATAATAATTATCACAAACGTTAAATACTAGTTAATTATATAGGAACATCGGCTAGATAATAGGATAAACAAAAAAACAAACATATAATTACGTTTAAACCGAGATATGAGCGGTGCAGTTGTAAATGTGATTAATATGCTAAAATAAAACAATTACACATAATAAAAATGTCAAATGAATCACAAATATCAAACATTATAAAATATGTTGACAGCAAATATATACCCCAAAATTCTACAGCATAAATACAAGCTAGATTCGGGCGCTATGTCTTTATATAAATGCATGTTAGTTAAAATATTAACTCTAGTAAGCAAATGGTAAAAATTATTAATTATGATTGCTTCGGTTAAAACGTATTTTAAAAATTAAACACATCGTGGCATTACAAGTTACAAACAAAAATATACACAAAACGTAGTGGTTAATTCAAATACTATCTTAAAACCAAAACAAATATAACCTAGAAATATAATACTGTTCATATGCAAACTTGCCTAATAATTTGATTCAATATATCTAAGGGATGATGTTGGTACTTTTTTCATTACTTGCTCGTAAATTACAGTAAGTGTACATTTACTATTGAATCTGTAACAGGTGCAATGCAATTGGAGTTACAACTCTGCATTAAATACTAAATAAACCTTATTTCAAATAAACAAATATTAGTTTTACCCTGATTTAGTTACTAAATAAACAATTCAGATAAATAAATATTAGTTTTCAGTTGTTAAACCAAACCACATTAAATTATACATACAGTAAAATCATAAATTTACCTATTAAACATCACAAGTAAAAAACCTGCTAGGCAACATTGTATACATCAATCTCAAAAAAGCAACAGGTAATCATAAAAATATTTCCTTCAATGGTTAAATAACTAACGGTTTTACAATAAGTAACAACATCATCATTCAAAACAAGGCTGGAATTACAAGATGTAATCAGATTACCTTAAATAAAAACCGCCAAGTGAAATCTTTCAACCTGCCATCTTGACATCTAAAAACTAAGCCCTTTAACCTTGTCCTCTCGATTGATCGCCTCTACACATGCGCCCCTTATATTGTAAATTCTGACGTCACGGAATGCGTTCAGAAACCTGCAAATACCTTCAAATATCGAAATGTACACTGTAATATTTGCAATAATTATCAACCAATGAGAAATTGACTTAGAAACACTACGGACCACTACAACCTGTACAACAAAATTATATACAAAATGTTGGATTGTTTTTTTTTGGGTGATGGTTTCTGGATGATTTCTAATACTACTCCATTTCCAGCATTAAACAAAATTGATGACAAAGTTGGTTACTTGAATCCGCCATCGGAACATCTAACCATTCTAACCGCTGTTTAAATTTAACTTGCTTCGTGTATATACGTGTTTGTTCGTAATGATAAGCAGTTAAACTACTCATTTCCGGATTCGGCGGGATACTCCTATATATGGATACATTACACAACGTAGAACACGAACAGTACAATAATGGCGCATTTTAGACATCCGCAAAGAAATTTGGTCTTCCTAAAAACACCGAGTGTGGCTTCTATGATTCAGACGAATACAAATGATCACGTGATGGCCTTCTTTCCTGATCCCGACTATACGTCCTTTACCAGGTAGTGGATGAATAGCCAAAGCTATCACTTGTTATTCTATTGTGTTGCAAGTTTAACTTTAACTTGTTTTCGCTCTTCAAATCTGGTGGCTAACGACTGATTACAAAACATTTCGAATAGACAAATTGGAAGGATATATGAAAATATATACGGACAGCAAAATAATGTTATATACGACTTTGATTATACAGAATCTGGTTTGGGCAGTTTAATAAGATGAACGAGAAAACAAACTGGAGATAAACCATTTTGAAGTTCGGTTGTGATTATAAACCATCACCAAGGGGTAGTCTAAAAATACGTATGAAATCATATACTGGTGATAAATCATTTTGTATGTATGATTCTCAAATAGGTAGTCTGAAAACACATATGAGAATACATACTGGTGATAAACCATTCTCGTGTTCGATTTGTAGCTACAAAGCATCTCAGAAGGGTAATCTAGAAATACATATAAAATTCCATACAGTTTGTGGCTACAAAGCGTCTGAAATGGGCAGGTTAAAACTACATATGGTAGCACATACCAGCGATAAAGCATATCCATGTATGGTTTGTAATTACAGAGCATCTCGAATGGAGAGTTTAAAAATACATGTGAGAACACACACTGGTGATAAACCATATTCATGTTCGATTTGTGACTACAGAGCATCTCAAATGGGTAACCTAAAAATACATATGAAATCACATACTAGTGAAGAAACATTTATATGTATGATTTGTAATTACAAAGCATCTATAAGGGGTAATTTAAAAAGACATATGAGATCACATACTGGTGATAAACCGTATTCATGTTCGGTTTGTGATTATAAATCATCCGAAATGGCCTGTCTAAAAATACATATAAGAACACATACTGGCGATAAACCATTTTCATGTACGGTTTGTGATCACAAATCATCTCAATTTTGTAATTTGAAAAGACATATGAGATCACATACTGATAAGAAGCCATATTTATGCTTGGTTTGTGATTACAAAGCACCTGAAATGGCCAGTCTAAAAATACATATGAGACAACATACTGGTGATATATCATTCTCGTGTTCGGTTTGTGATTACAAAGCATCTCAAAGGAATAGTCTAAAAATACACATGAGAACACATACTAGTAATAAACCATTTTTATGTATGCTTTGTAATTACAAATCATTTCAAATGTGTACTTTAAAAAGACATATGCGAACACATACTGGTGATAAACCATTTTCATGTGTGGTTTGTAATTATAAAACATCGCAAGTGGGCAATTTAAAAAGACATATGAAAACACACACCGGCGATAAACCATTTTTATGTTTAGTTTGTGATTATAAAACATCTCAAAAGTGTTATCTAAAAATACATATGGGAACACATACCGGTAATAAACCATTTATATGTCCAGTTTGTAATTACAAAGCATCTCAAATGGTTAGCCTGAAAACACATATGAGAACACATACTAGCGATAAGCCATTACAAAGCATATCAAACGGTTAGTCTAAAAACATGTGAGAACACATACTGGAGACAACTAATTTTCATCACGATTATCTCTAGGAGTCTAATGCCCTCGACACACTGCCGATATTAATGACAATTACTTGAAAAATGAGCATTTGTTTATAGTATGTCACGTAGCAATTATATGCAATGTTCATTTAAGAAGCCATTTAAAAAGTAATGGTAATTAGATTCCGATGTTGTTTAAAATAGACAATCGCCGGTGTTCGTTTGTCATCGCCATTAAAAGATGGCTAACACGTTATACAGCTGTTTTCGTTGTTTACGCTGTAACATGTTAGAGGTTATGTTTTTGTTTAAACTAAACTTTGTATTAGCCTTAAAAAGTAGTTTTATAAAGGTTTTAAGAAATGTGTAATACTTCAAAAAAACTAAAGTGGAGCTTGGATTTGGAGACGGCGCTCATTGATTTATGGGAGGAAAAAATCGTAGATTTACGCAGACAAAAGCGAAATGCACATGTATATAGTGAAATTTCCCAGATATTAAACCAACAAGGGCTAACTGATCGCTTAATAACTGGAAGTGATATTAAAATTAAGTTAAGCAATTTAACTCAAAGATACCGGTAAGCTTTCACGAAACTGAATTTTTTTTATTGTTTACTGTCTAAATTAGAGCTGAAAAGAAACTAATCGGTCCATCAGGCGGTTCTAGATCTCAATGGAAGTTTTATGATTTGGTGAACAGAATACTGGGAAGTTTACCATGCAACAATCTCTCATTGATGGAAGAATCACTATCATTAGGTAAGTAAAGTTATGGGAACTTCGTTTGTTTATATTACGAAACTACGATTATAGAAACAACAGCAGAACCGTTACTGGATGATCGGAACACAGGATATGAGGGAGATTTAAATGAAACAGAAACACAGGTAGTTCACATGTTTTAATCAATATATATTCATTTATAATTTTTTTTAGTTGGAATCGAGAGAAGTGTATTTGTCCACATCCTCACCAGGTGAAACTTCTTCCTTGAGTTGCTCTGCTACACCATCATCCAGTTCCACCTTTTCCATGGGGCCTTCTGTAACTTTAAAGAATAGATTATTAAAACGTAAGGCGCAGGAGGAATTGGATAGACAGCTGCTTAATGAAATTAAAAGGGCCAATGACCTGACTGAACAGGAGTTGAAAGACAATAAGGAAATGCGTTTGGCTCAGTTTCAATGTTTAACGGCAATTAAAAAAAGTGCTGAAGCATTATTATTGTTAACTAAAAATAAAGACTGAACAATAAAATATGAGTTTTTCTTAAACTTACTAAAATGATCAGAAATAGCATTTCGAATTTGTGTTGCAATAGTATTGCCATTGCCAATGGTGGTTGTAAATCTGGGTTGACTGTTTAAATCTTTTAAATTATCTAGCCAATGATCAGGCACCCCGTCATTATAACTGTTACAAAAATTGCTTAGAATACAGCATGCTTTAATAACTAATGGTACATTGTCTATATGCACATCTAAACCTTTTAACATTCTTCGAAAACGAGCCTTTAATCGTCCAAAAGCATTTTCAACCACTCGTCGGCATTTTGATAACTGGTAATTCAAAATTTTTTGTTTATGTGGTTGATCTGTTCTAAAAGGAAATGGTTTCATCATAAATTTAGAAAGTTTAAATGCTGAGTCTCCAATTAAAAGGACAGGTACACTTGCACTTCCAATATTTTTAGCGTTGTTGGTATATATAGGATTTGTCGCGTGTTCTTGTTTAATTGCAGAACAGTCGAAAATATGAGAATCGTTATTACGCCCAGGAGATCCTACGTTTATGTATGTAAAATTACATCTGTAATATAACTTTATTGCATTATATAATATGCAAGTTATTAAACTTACTTATGATCTGATATATCTAGAAGTACTACCGAATACCAACCTTTGTAATTATAATAATCTACTGCTAGTTCATTGGGTGGTTGGATCTCAATATGACAGCCATCTTAAATACAAATTTTGTCCCTATTATTTTCGAAATTCACCACTTACCAATAGCACCGATACATTGAGGAAACCCTAATGTTTCAAATCCTGCAACGATTTCTTTCAATTTTAAGTTGGTCATAGGATATCCAGATAAATATCTGCTTTGCAGTTTTGTTATTACAGCCTTACAGAAATCACGAACTATTTCTCCAACTGTTGTTCTACCCACACCAAATAAATTAGCAGTGGTTCTATATTCAGCTGACGAACCTAATGCATAAAGAGCAATTGCGGTTTTCTTTTTTAATGGTATAGCAGGCCGAAAGTTAGTGTCTTTTCGGATAATGTCATGTAACAGTTTAACTAATTTATTAAAGCCACTGCGATGGACACGAAAATTTTCTTTGAACATATCATCAGTGTATGTGGGCACCTCTTCTTCCCAAAAAACACTTTTTCTTTCCTGAAAACAAGTAAGTATAATTTGAATTATTTTCTGTAATCATTTACAAGCTTCCAAATTCGTCTATTCAGCATGTTTTTTTTTAAACTTCCTTCTCGTTAAAAGCATCCATATATGCTTTTTCCGTCGCAAAATCTGTAATTTGCTGTTTGCAATTGTGGTCTCCAACATCATATATACTTCAAGCAACTTAAATATGTTATAAATTGCTAGTTCGTACATCGTACACTGCATATAACCATCGCAAAAAAAAACAGACAAATTAAAATATCGGGTTATGTTCATGTGGCAGTTGCAGTGATTGAAGCACCTGAAACGGGGGTTTCAAATCTCTTTATATGTGTCACCCTGCATTACTAATAGCCATTCCAATAAATTGTCAATTTACTGAAATGATCATTAAGATTTCGGTGTGTCGAAGGTGTAAGGGGTGTTTAAAAAGAAAAAGCATCTTAAATGTGCAGCCTAACATTTGATTATAGGGCATCCTATTTGAGTAATTTGAAAAGACGTATGATAAAACACTGCTGATAATTCATTTTCATGTACGATTTCGAAATGAGCGGTACCTAATTGAACACGTATCACACCAGCGTATTGGGCTTGGTAATAAGACGTACACGTTTGTGCATTTGGTTTTAAGACTGTTATATGTAGTAGAACCTAAGACAAAAAGGCTGTAAATTAAACTTATTTAGCGGTTGAGATTTAATTTATTTGCTTACATAGTTTTTCTGAATCGATTAAAAATGACGATTTTGCTACACATAATGAAGTATAAACAAGTGGATAAAGTGCCAATAAAAGATATAAAAGGGACCCTAAAGCAATGTTTTATCGTAAGCTTGTAGTGTAACGCACCTGACGGTTGTCCCGAATGCCCTCTAGAAACGGCACATACTGGTCACGACACCAAACTCTGTAATGTATCCCGGTCACGGCACCAAACTCGCTGCTACAAATCTGTACTCTAACCTACCTGCGGACGCACGAAAGCCCTCTCTGGACAATACCTGGCCTCGTGATCTAGTCGTCTATGGTTGTGGCTAGTGACACTTACGTTGTGTGACCGCAACTTAATCCAAATATACACACTGCGATGGCGGGAAGGTTTGAAATAAAACTACAATAGTTAACGACCCTACTTTAATTATTATATGATAACCTCAAAATTAGATTACCATCAATTAAACATGAATTACAAAAGTAAACAGTGCCGGACTTCCTTGGTTAGCGCTGAGGAAAGAGTATCGGCAGATAAAACCTCAACAACCCTGCGTTTCTGACTGCATAAACACACCTTTCCAAGGATGGGGCGCCGAACAAGCATCCTGTGCACTTTTAATATTGCTGGATGTCGACTGTTACTTAGACATTCTACATATGATACTGAAGAAATGTTAGTGTAGTCTAGCTAATCTTTTCTAGAATGTAACAGAGACGGCTGAGCCATTACTATCGGCCTAAAGTTGAAGAGGAAGAACACCGGGAAAATAAGGATCTTGACTACCAATGATCCACCCCGCACGGCCATAAAATGTTAGTAAATTCAACAAAGGCTTAAACATACACGTTATTCGTACATACCATTAACAGTTTCCAGCCCGCTTGGCAACATGGTTCACAATGGATAACCTACATTCTATCGTTGCATAAACATTACTACAAATATATAGGCAAAAAGAAATATTTATTAAAAAAAACATAAAGTTAAACATGAACATATGCTATGATAATACCAAACAAAGGGTACAAATTGAATCGACCAAGTACACATAGTCATAATGCAAACGCGTTAATACGGGGTCATAGCAGAGGTTCGCTATAATCACATCATAACAAGAATAATAAATCTCAATATTAGTAACCGATAGAATTGCAGGTTATAAAACGTCAGACACTTCAAAACAACATATGGTTAGGTGATACAAATGAGACATGAATTATTATGCAGTTATAAGGCCCAGCTAAAACTGAAATAAACAATTACATAATCATAACTGTTGGAAATCAAAATCTAAACGCCTGCGCCTTCAAGTCAAAAACATAGATCTCCGTTTTTAGAGATATATAGTTTTGTTTTTTTAGTAATGACATGTTACAAATAACAGAGACTTCAAGTTGAATATATAAATAATTCAAGTTAAAACCCGAGTTATATGTTCTCGTTCTATAAAAGTTATTGTTATATTTTTGATGTTCGTGTTTATTAAATAGTTCACCAAGTTATACGAATCACTTTATACAAGTAGGTATAACACTGTTCAAGCTTGAGTTGAATATTCAATATAGAGATATATAGTTTTGTTTTTCAGTAGTGACATGTTACAAACAACAGAGACTTCAAGTAGAATATATAAATAATTCAAGTTAAAACCCACGTTATATGTTCTCGTTCTATAAAAGTTATTGTTATATTTTTGATGTTCATGTTTATTAAATAGTTCACAAGTTATACGAATCACTTTATACAAGTAGGTATAACACTGTGCAAGCTCGAGTTGAATATTCAAGAGGTTATGGGCCCAGCTGCATGTGTTTTACCACGAATCTCGAAGTCTACCCGAAAGTGATTCATCTCGACTACAGTTTGCTCGACAAGTAAACCTCCGTTGGCTGTAACGAAGTTCGCCGTCAAGAAAGTTTATTCGCTGTGTAAAGCACACGTTTTTAATCCCGGTGGTGACACTAGAACACCACGCAAGCTCTCGAAATTATTCTGTGACTGGTGACCGATTAATAGACCATGAATATGGACAAATTAAGAATACCCGCTTTGCAAGGCAAAGAAAATTGGACCGAATGGAAAACGGACATGGTACTGCTGCTAAAGTGCAAACGTCTCCATAATACCATTCAAGTCGCTTACAGAAGCAAGGTTCCTGTTCTCGCAGAAGGTGGTGACGAAGCCACTTTTCAAAAGCTAAAAGATGAGTATGAGGAAAATGATTTTACTGCTCAATTAGCAATTCGAACGTCAGTAAATTCAGATCTAAAAACCATGCTATCTACTTGTGAATCGGCTTACGAAATGTGGGACAAACTTAATTCCACGTTTGAACAAAGAAGTGGTGAACGTCTCGATGTGCTGTACATGAAATTTTTCAGTTACTCGAAAAACCCCGATCACGATATTGCCGCTCACGTCCACCATCTTGAAAGTATCGGTAAGGAAATCGAAAATGAGGTCGAACAAATGTCAACGAAGGAGGTTATTCAAACGCTCGTTATCAATCGTATATTGAACACACTGCCAAGCGAGTACTTCGAATTTAGAAATATGTGGGCATCTACCTTGAAAGAAGAACAAAATGTCCGAAGGCTGAAAGAAGGTCTATGCCTAAGGGAAATTGCTCTTCAAAACCGGACTGGAAGCAGTGCTGAAAGTCACGACGCCCTAATTGCCAAATCGTTAAATGGCAACACGGATAGGAAGTACGAAAATAAGCCTCAACAAAAGGTTAACTCGAGGCAAAAGTTCAACCCGCACACACAAGCATCAAGTTCCCGTTCAAGCTCAAGCATTCAATGCCATGGATGCAATCGTTTTGGTCACATTTTAAGAGACTGCAAAGACCCGAAAGGCAAGAAGAAGTTTGCAGAATACTTATCCAAGAAAAACGTCGCAAGCAATGAACGTTTATCTTACGCCGAAGACTGTGACAATAATGCATTTACGGCTGAATGTACGTTCACTGAATCTACATTATGTCAGATGTCAAGTGACAGTGACACGCGTTCAAGCAAATCTGAAACCGAACAAGAGAGAACCCGAAATAGTTGGATATTCGACTCAGGTGCATCACGCCATTTATGCAACAACCGCGAAGCATTCTAACGACTTGAACTCTTACCCGTCCCCGGCCGTATTCGACTCGGCGATTCAAGAATCATTCACGCATTTGCCAAAGGTAACATTAATATTAGCTGCAAAGTAGGAAATAAAACCTACAAACGTACAATCACCAATGCATGGTACGTCCCAGATATTACCCGAAATATTATATCCGGCAGTGCAGTAACTCGTAGAGGTCACGAAATTAGCCTCAAAGGAGAATTCTGCGAATTCAAAACGAACAATGTAACCTGTATGACTGGCAAAATTAGAGACGGAATCTACGAGCTAAATTTACGAATCTTGAAGCCGTCAGGTAATTCGAAAATTAAACCCGAACACGAAAGCCTACTGCTGACCGAAGTTCAGCAACTTCAATTATGGCACGAACGACTCGCACATCAAAGCAAGAAACACGTAAAGAAGTTTCTAAACCTTGAAGGCATCAAAGTTGAAGATGATTATGAATTCTGTGAAGGTTGCATTTACGGAAAACATCATCGCGAAAGCTACAAAACTCGATCAGTACGCGCTAACAAGGTTGGTGAAATAATTAGTACTGATGTTTGTGGACCAATGCCCGAGCCATCTATGAATGGATCACGGTACTACGTCGAATTCAAAGATGACTACTCGAAATTTCGCACTCTATACTTCATCAAGCACAAATCGGAAGTTGTTGAGAAAACCCGAATCTTTATTCAGTTCGCCAAAACTAGTGGTCACGTAATTAAAACTATGCTGTCCGATGGTGGTACGGAATACAACAACGAACAATACAAGAAGCTACTCGAAAACAACGGTATTCAATTTCGAATGACCGCAAGCTATACCCCGCAACAAAATGGATCAGCCGAACGTGAAAATCGAACCATATGTGAAGCTGCCCGCTCGATGCTACACGCTAAAGATATGTCTAAACGACTCTGGGCTGAAGCTTGCAACACAGCTGTCTACGTATTAAACCGTACAGGTCCAACTCAAGTGAAGGACAAAACCCCGTTTGAACTCTGGTTTAATCGTAAAGCGCCGTTCGAGCATCTCAAAATTTTCGGTACCGAATGCTATGTTCACATTCCCGATCAACTACGCAAGAAATGGGATCCAAAATCCGAAAAAGGTATACTTATTGGCTACAACAACGATAAAGATAGCTACAGAGTATACATACCGTCACGCAAGTCAATCCGTATTTCGAAGGACGTAAAGTTCCAGGGGGAGTTAATTTTAAAATGGACTTTACTAAATAATCGAAAATCCGTTCCAAATCAAGTCAAAAACGAAGTAGATGATTTTGCATCAAGAGCTAGTGTTGGTGACAACGAATCTATCACGAATCCCGAATCAAGCTTCGAAGAAGAAAAAGAAGAGTCAATCGAAACTAAAATGTCTCTTCGCGATAGGTCAAAAATTAAACGACCGATACGTTACAGGCTTGATGAATCAAACGATGATGTGCATGAACCCGAGGTTCAGTACCTATGTAACGTTGAACCAACCAACTACAACGAAGCAATGAATGGCGATGAAGCTGATCAGTGGAAGCAAGCAATGACCTGCGAAATGAAATCACTTGCGGAAAACAATACCTGGTCATTAGTCAAACCTCCAAAAGATCGCAAAATAATTAAAAATCGGTGGTTTTTTCGAATTAAACACCAAGCCGATGGAACCGTTGAACGTTATAAAGCACGACTTGTCGCAAAGGGCTTTACTCAACGATATGGAATAGACTACGAAGAAACGTTCAGTCCTGTTGCCCGACTTGATACCATTCGCTCTTTAATCAGTATTGCTGCTGTTCAAGGCTACACTTTACACCAATTTGATGTAACGACCGCATTCCTATACGGCGATCTTCAAGAAGAAATCTACATGGAGCAACCCGAAGGATATCATGACAAAACCGACAGAGTCTGCTTACTGAAGAAAAGCCTGTATGGTTTGAAGCAAGCTCCTCGCTGTTGGAATGAGAAATTCACACGAGTATTGAAGAAATATGGTTTAAAACCAAGCTTTGCAGACCCGTGTCTATTTATTGGAGAATTCCAAGATGAAAGATTGTTTGTTGCAATCTATGTTGATGACGGCCTGGTCATATCAACCTCGAATGAAATCACTCTGAAGTTTATAAACGAATTGAAAACCAACTTCAAAGTAACTACAAGTGAATGTACCAGCTACCTCGGTCTCTCGATAAATCAACAAGACGAATCAATCTCAATCGATCAAAAGGGATACATCGAACGAATGTTAACTAATTTTGGAATGTTAAATTGCAATCCCAGTAGGGTATAATTGGCAATACTGGGCCCTCTTTTGCTCCCAAAACCCTCATTTGCTCCCACATTTACATGTAAATCCCCATAAGGAGCAAATGAGGAGGAGCGACTCTTTCCTTCCTCATTTGCTCCCACATCTGAACCGAATAGTTTTCTTCGACTAGCCATTTTTTATCTTTCGAGATAAACCTACCTTGTTTGGTATTAATTAAGATTAGATTTGTCTCAGCTACCCGAATCTCTTTAAATTTTTTAGATAGCGCAATCCCCAGGGACCTACCCTGATTTTAAGATTTTGTACCAAGATCAATTCTAATCACCTCTCCTTTTAATATCTACAGTCCTTTAACCAACACAAAAGAAAATAAGAACACAAAAGTTTAATAATTTATTTTATCCGATTTACAGTTTAATAAACTAATTACAATTTTTACAAAGTATAACATTATTTCCTGTGTTTAGTCGAATCCAAGCAGGTTAACCTGTAACAAAAAAGAGATTAATGTGTTGTTTAAATAGCCCTGTAATAAAAGAGATTAATGTAAAAAAGAGGAAACGTGTTTTCGGTTAATAAGACATATTATCGTTAACCTAACAATATGTTTTACCGTCCAGCGACACCACGTGGAGGTAAACACATTCCAATGTAATGGGTTTTAAATAGGAAAGTACGCTAAATGCTAGTCAATTAACAGCAATTAAATATTGCTTACTGACCCACCTTAATTAGGTTGCTGTACTATTAGGAATGATGTTTAAGACCTCGTACATATTTTCCGGATTATATGTTGTATTCTTTTTTTATTAAGTAATCGAATAAATCGTTCTTTCTGCTTCCAAAGAAACTCGGGCACCCAATCGTCGAGACTGGCGTTCTTTATGCGATAGCTAGCCATACGGTTGTTAAACGCTGTACTAACCATTTCTACACCATCGTCGCTAGTAGCGGTAACTGTGGCATTTTTATGTCTGTTGCTTCTCAAGTGTGCGGCATATGTATTCTTTTCCATTTCGAAATCGCATACTTTACACATAATTCGTGGTTGTTTCGTACAAGGTCCTTTAACAGCTGGCGGAGCTGAACGTTTAAGGCTTAATGACATACCGTGCTGTTTTTCCTTGTGTCGCAGTAAGTTGTCCATTCTCGTAAAAGCGAAACCGCAAGTCCCACAGTTTAAGTACTTTGCTGCGGACGGCTTAACCGTGGACGATGTTACACCACGACATTTGTTCTGGTACCGTTTGAGAGCATTTTCCAGGTATTTTGGTCCCCGATCGCACTTAAAAACGTTTGCAGATACCATTTTAGTACAAAACAAAATCCGCACTATAAGACTTGACTTGTAAGCGAACTAACTTATAACTAAAGTTTACTCCAGCGTACCTGCTTATGTTCCTTATAGAATGCAAACCGAAGGTTTCGAAGACCACCGAAGGAAGTTGAGGATTCACCGGGGAACTAAATGACGTCATGATCCTCGCAGCTCGTCCAATACATTTAGCACCAATGTATGCGCCCGGTTCGCTTTGTCCATGCTGCGAATGCAGTTAGTAGAAACACCAGAAAACGTCTTCCATGTTATACAGATCGCATGCATATTAAAAATCCAAAAGGTGGTAGCACACGCACACAAATTGGGTGCAAGTCGTGCTGTAGAAGATGCAGTGCTACTATAACCAAAAACACTTTAAACCATTACTAAGAAAATACCAACTTGTTGTCTACAGGATACTTACAACAATTTAATTTTAAATAACTTCTACGTCATATTTTAGGTGGGCTTGAATATTTTCCAAATGAATCACCAAGCGAAAGTATATGCTTAGCAGTATTAAATTAACCATTAATTTCCCATTTTTACGACCATGGTTAATTATAGATTAAAATTTAATTTGTGCACGTTCGAGCTTCTCGTAAACTAACATATTTTATAGCAACAATGCGTTGTATAATACATGCATACCCCTTCTCTGCGCTACTGCTATTCTTGTAATTGCTAGAAAAAGTCACTCTCCTTTTTACTGTTAGGACTGGGCAAAGCACCATTTTTTGTATACTTTCTATAGCACATCGCGCACTTTTTCGTCTGATAATTATGCTTCTGTAGGCTTTTACACTTTCGCATAGCGGTCGGCCGCATGTAATGATTTCTAGAACCGGTAAGTACTTGATATCGTCCAAATAGAGAATAAGATGCTCGATGTCTGTCAACTTCCAATTACCTCGTAAAAGGTAGCAAAAGCTCGGTCAATCATCCATTATACTTCGACCTGTTCCTGTTCTGATAATTTACAAACATTTTTCAAACGACAATGGGCCGAGAATTTTTCAACCTCCGGGGGATCTATAAGTCGTGATCAATTACACATCCGAACTACGCGTAAACTAACATATTTTGTAGCAACTGTGCACTGTATAATACATGCATACCCCTTCTCTGCGCTACTGCTATTCTTGTAGTTGCTTGGAAAAGTCAGTCGCCCTTTTTACGGGTAGGACCGCTAAAAAGCACCATTCCATACTTTCTTTATAAGTGTAGCACATCGCGTACATTTTGTCGGATAATTAAATCTTTGTTTATGTAGGCCTTTACACTTTCGCTTATTTAAACATCTAATACGATTGATTAACCACTTTCGATTATTCTAACGGAGACCACCATACACACCGTTCTTTTTGAATCCAACGATCCTATGGGCTTCCACGCACTAACACCTGACGTATTTTTCTTACTATTTGTTAAACAAAAACTACCGGTATCGCCATTGTGGACGTAAACAGATGTTTGTGGATGTGTACGAGAATATGTAACCATATACATTAACCAGTCTAAGCTATTTTATTTAGTCCACGAAAACTACTATTTTTCTAAACCACAATTAATAATCGTCTTTATAGGTTCCACATTTCGACCATTACCCAATGGCTGGTGCTACGTACATGGAAACTTTAATTTCTTATTGGAGAGAATTCTTATTCTCCCGCGCACTGCTGCGTAGTTACATGTCCATTCCTTTTGGAGGTATATGCTCGTTATAGGTTGTAAGACCCTCGGTTTTACTTAACTACAATTCGTGAGACCCCTTTAATCTTTTTAACCGTATCTTTCTCGCCTACAATACAGTAGGACTTAACATTACTACCAACAAATTCTAATACTGGATCCCCATTAAATACGTCTTTAATTTTCCCTACAAGTTTTTATCGAGAAGTGTTATATTGTATTTATTATACGCGGGTAGTCACTCTTTTAAGATAAATATATTTTGCTAGGTATCAACTAATATTAAATTTTCTAGGGACCCCAAATCTGTAAACAGATTTTAAATAGAACCACCCATACAAAGTTATGCGTTTTAAAGACTAATTTTTACCCATCTTTATTTAACTCCATCTTTAAAACCTTTTCGCTAACCAAGACATATGCCTTAGCCAACCATCGCCCGAGAAATCTAAAACCGCCGTGTCCCGCGAATACCACGTGGAGATAACACGTATACTCTGTCAACCAGGATAGAAGCCGGAAGGATTTGGAAGGTGGGAGAAGAACTTAAAAATATGGAATCTTAAAACTAATATATACAAATATAAACAACTATCTTATATCTTTACGCCCCATGCGTAATTGTTGTACTATTAGGAATGATGTACCTTTTGTCATCTTCCTCGATAAACTAATTTTATTAATAAGCTGCGTATACAAATCGTATTTTTACTCCGGATACATACGCAGGCAAGTACTCGATACCATCCAAATAAAAATTGGATGCTTGGTGACTGTTAACATCCGCTTCCCTCGTGTACGCCCAGACACATCCCAGCCCATGAGCACCCCTGCGCATGCACACCCCGCCCATGCGCACCCCTGCGCGTACGCACCCTGCCCATGCGCGCTGCCCATGCGCCCCTCTCTGTACGACTGCTATTTCGTGGTAACGTCACAGCCTTTTATAAATAAAGAACAATGTTATATACTATTATAAAATGTTTATTCCGACATTATACATAACAAATTTAAAATATTTAATGCCAAGCATGGGGTCATTTAAACTTAATTTTAATACAAAGTTATACACAGAAGACAGTCCTTTCTTTATGTTTGTTTAGAGTGGCTTTAATTTTATCTAATTTTAATCGCAGCTTAAAATTTAAATCGATACCAACTCCTCTATCTCCTTTTCTAACCAATAGTTTGATACATAGAGACCGTCTAGGTTTTCGAATTGTAAAATGTACCGAAGTTTGCCTCTATATTTAAAGTCTTTGATTCCGCCGACAACTAGATCCATTCCTTCGTGTAATTCTTGCAGCTTGCGACAATCTTTTAATCGCAGCTTTCCCACTATATCCTGCATACGTATCTTGTTAGCTTGATCGACTTCTTCTTGTCGGTATTGGAGAAATCTTATTCTCCACAGACTGTTGCGTAGTTGCATGTCCACCACTTTTGGGAATATATGGTTGTTATAGGTTGTAAGACCCTCGGTTTTAAATGATCCGAAAGGTTCTTTACTAGGCAAATATACAATGTTTAACGGACCCCTTTGCGTGTGGTGTACGCAAAGATTACGAAACCCGCATTCCTTAGTTCGTCTTTGTTATCTGCCATTTTGATAAATACGTTTTAGAATAACCTTTTAAAAAGTATACGGATTTAGTACCATCCTTTTCGCAAGAACGCCTACATAACTAAAAGAGTCTTTCTTACTAACCGCAAATGCATACAACTTGTAGAAACCAGATGTATCTAAGTCAGTCCATCGGCACATAAAATAATCTTTTAATTCTTCCTCATTTTCTCTAATAAGATGTTCTTTGTCTAACACATCTTTGTATTGATCGCGTATTGTCGCAGTGTTTTCCATGTAGTCCAATTTTCGCCTTTTGCATCCATTTCCTCTAATTCCAGTTGTCTTTTCCTTCCACTTACAGCGTATGGTATACATAATGGGGTAATTTCCTTTAGCGTAAACGGATAGAGTTTACTACCAATATTTACGCGTTGTCGTACAACCTCTGGACGAATGTTAGGCGTATCTATCAATCCCAAGTCCGAAATTACTATTTCTTTTGGAATTGTAGAATATGGTGGCAGATTGTGTAAAATATGTACTACCTGCTTTAATGTAGCACTTGTGTAAGATTTTTATTTTATCTTGGACATCTTCCTATACTATCTCCAAATAATTTACAGGTAAATAGTTAAAACTAAAAGCCGAAAGCACATACTTTATCAATTTTTCCTTTCCTCTGGTTTTTGGACAACTTAATTTGCAAGCCCGTCAATTTCTTTGTATTACCATTCCCCCAATACACGTACTGTAGCAGGTTATTATACACTAAACAGCAGCTATTTTGTAGCTTGTCCGATAGCTTACTCCACATTTTGGTAAGTGGTACCGAGTACATTGGCGCCTTTAGGAAGTATAACTTACTATCTTCCAATAAGGTTAAACAGTCTTTTAAGGGTTTATACACCCGTTCCGCACTGACATAGCTTCCAATTGCACAGTTGTATATTGTCGCTTCCAATCGCGTAATACCATGCTCTTTGGTCAAAGTAGACGCAAATGTTTCCCTTAAACGTACATCTGGACAACGTAAAAAATCTAGTATATGATTGCCAAGTTGTTTATTAACACCAGGACTTGTTATCTGGCACACAAATTTGTTGTAAATCTTAATTCTTGCATTGGTTGTTAGCCATGTTAAACAATCAACCCCCGCAGTTTTATCGTTGTCAACTATAATATTACACTTTTCTTCGTATTCGCCCTTATAGCAAAAGTTATGGTTTGTAGTTAAATAATTACACATCTCCATCTTGCTAAATATGCCTGCAAAATCTTGGGTTACATCCATGTCAAAAGATAGAAATAATCTTTTCGACTTCGTCTAATATATCTGGTAGTTCCTCCAATAAAGTTTCCAACTTAACATCTGCTAGTTCCACTTTGTATGGAACACATATAGGATTTTGGAATTTTTATTAATGCATTCGATGTCTTCTTTCCGATAATTTCTTTACTCTCTGGCCTATCTTGTTACTGCTTTCCAGAGAAAACGGAAGCTTAGCTTTAACACCATGCCTAGCGGAAACAAATCGGTTGAACTTTCTTCGTAGATAGCTGTTAAATGCACCACAAATTTCTTTTTTAGGATAAACATCCGTTTGTTTGCAGATGCTTGTTCGGTGTCAGAAAGGTCGCAAATTTAAACCAACATTATATTGTCACAAAATGGTTCTGTAATTGGTGTGTAGTCCGCCAGTCAGCATCTTTTCGCCTTCGACATAACAAATATTACCAATATCTGTCACCAGATTATTGTTGCACATATTTTCTGCCAACAGCCATAATCCAAATCGCTCATTTGTCGGTTTCACTTTATTCCCAAGAAGTTGAGAAACGTTAATCACCTTGGAGACGCTCATGTTTACCGTTCTAGCTACCGTCAAATAATAAATTGAATACGAAAATCTGTTCCCTTATGTATCCTACAGAGTGGGGCGTATATTACCGAAAATAGTCGAATATGTCGGACACCGCCATATCGCTTACATTCTCTGGTTTAGGAACTGTTTTGTTATCCGACCTAGGTCGGCAGGGTTGGAAAATTTAATAGGTTAGGCCAGCGCCCGGCGCTGGCCTAACCTATTAAATTTTCCTTTTATCTAACCTAGGTCCACACTTGTTTTTTAATAGAAAAACTCATTAAAAAGCAATTAGTGCTAATGGGTTTTTAATGAGAAAACTCATTAAAAAGCAATTAGGTCATATGGTCATGCGGTCATATGGTCATGTGGTCATATGGTCATGTGGTCATATGGTCATATGGTCATATGGTCATGTGGTCATGTGGTCATGTGGTCATGTGGTCATATGGTCATGTGGTCATGTGGTCATATGGTCATGTGGTCATATGGTCATATGGTCATGTGGTCATATGGTCATATGGTCATGGTTATGTGAGCAGGGAGATTAAATTTGGTATATAAGGAACCTACATATATCCGGATATGTGTTGATGCGCAACCCTGCCGACCTAGGTCGGATAACAAAACAGTTCCTAAACCAGAGAATGTAAGCGATATGGCGGTGTCCGACATATTCGACTATTTTCGGTAATATACGCCCCACTCTGTAGGATACATAAGGAACAGATTTTCGTATTCAATTTATTATTTGACGGTAGCTAGAACGGTAAACATGAGCGTCTCCAAGGTGATTAACGTTTCTCAACTTCTTGGGAATAAAGTGAAACCGACAAATGAGCGATTTGGATTATGGCTGTTGGCAGAAAATATGTGCAACAATAATCTGGTGACAGATATTGGTAATATTTGTTATGTCGAAGGCGAAAAGATGCTGACTGGCGGACTACACACACCAATTACAGAACCATTTTGTGACAATATAATGTTGGTTTAAATTTGCGACCTTTCTGACACCGAACAAGCATCTGCAAACAAACGGATGTTTATCCTAAAAAAAAAATTTGTGGTGCATTTAACAGCTATCTACGAAGAAAGTTCAACCGATTTGTTTCCGCTAGGCATGGTGTTAAAGCTAAGCTTCCGTTTTCTCTGGAAAGCAGTAACAAGATAGGCCAGAGAGTAAAAGAAATTATCGGAAAAGAAGACATCGAATGCATTAATAAAAAATTCCAAAATCCTATATGTGTTCCATACAAAGTGGAACTAGCAGATGTTAAGTTGGAAACTTTATTGAGGAACTACCAGATATATTAGACGAAGTCGAAAAGATTATTTCTATCTTTTGACATGGATGTAACCCAAGATTTTGCAGGCATATTTAGCAAGATGGAGATGTGTAATTATTTAACTACAAACCATAACTTTTGCTATAAGGGCGAATACGAAGAAAAGTGTAATATTATAGTTGACAACGATAAAACTGCGGGGTTGATTGTTTAACATGGCTAACAACCAATGCAAGAATTAAGATTTACAACAAATTTGTGTGCCAGATAACAAGTCCTGGTGTTAATAAACAACTTGGCAATCATATACTAGATTTTTACGTTGTCCAGATGTACGTTTAAGGGAAACATTTGCGTCTACTTTGGCCAAAGAACATGGTATTACGCGATTGGAAGCGACAATATACAACTGTGCAATTGGAAGCTATGTCAGTGCGGAACGGGTGTATAAACCCTTAAAAGACTGTTTAACCTTATTGGAAGATAGTGTTATACTTCCTAAAGGCGCCAATGTACTCGGTACCACTTACCAAAATGTGGAGTAAGCTATCGGACAAGCTACAAAATAGCTGCTGTTTAGTGTATAATAACCTGCTACAGTACGTGTATTGGGGGAATGGTAATACAAAGAAATTGACGGGCTTGCAAATTAAGTTGTCCAAAAACCAGAGGAAAAGGAAAATTGATAAAGTATGTGCTTGGCTTTTAGTTTTAACTATTTACCTGTAAATTATTTGGAGATAGTATAGGAAGATGTCCAAGATAAAATAAAATCTTACACAAGTGCTACATTAAAGCAGGTAGTACATATTTTACACAATCTGCCACACCATATTCTACAATTCCAAAAGAAATAGTAATTTCGGACTTGGGATTGATAGATACGCCTAACATTCGTCCAGAGGTTGTACGACAACGCGTAAATATTGGTAGTAAACTCTATCCGTTTACGCTAAAGGAAATTACCCCATTATGTATACCATACGCTGTAAGTGGAAGGAAAAGACAACTGGAATTAGAGGAAATGGATGCAAAAGGCGAAAATTGGACTACATGGAAAACACTGCGACAATACGCGATCAATACAAAGATGTGTTAGACAAAGAACATCTTATTAGAGAAAATGAGGAAGAATTAAAAGATTATTTTATGTGCCGATGGACTGACTTAGATACATCTGGTTTCTACAAGTTGTATGCATTTGCGGTTAGTAAGAAAGACTCTTTAGTTATGTAGGCGTTCTTGCAGAAAAGGATGGTACTAAATCCGTATACTTTTTAAAAGGTTATTCTAAAAACGTATTTATCAAAATGGCAGATAACAAAGACGAACTAAGGAATGCGGGTTTCGTAATCTTTGCGTACACCACACGCAAAGGGGGTCCGTTAAACATTGTATATTTGCCTAGTAAAGAACCTTTCGGATCATTTAAAACCGAGGGTCTTACAACCTATAACAACCATATATTCCCAAAAGTGGTGGACATGCAACTACGCAACAGTCTGTGGGAGAATAAGGATTTCCTCCAATACCGACAAGAAGAAGTCGATCAAGCTAACAAGATACGTATGCAGGATATAGTGGGAAAGCTGCGATTAAAAGATTGTCGCAAGCTGCAAGAATTACACGAAGGAATGGATCTAGTTGTCGGCGGAATCAAAGACTTTAAATATAGAGGCAAACTTCGGTACATTTTACAATTCGAAAACCTAGACGGTCTCTATGTATCAAACTATTGGTTAGAAAAGGAGATAGAGGAGTTGGGTATCGATTTAAATTTTAAGCTGCGATTAAAATTAGATAAAATTAAAGCCACTCTAAACAAACATAAAGAAAGGACTGTCTTCTGTGTATAACTTTGTATTAAAATTAAGTTTAAATGACCCCATGCTTGGCATTAAATATTTTTAAATTTGTTATGTATAATGTCGGAATAAACATTTTATAATAGTATATAACATTGTTCTTTATTTATAAAAGGCTGTGACGTTACCACGAAATAGCAGTCGTACAGAGAGGGGGCGCATGGGCAGCGCGCATGGGCAGGGGTGCGTACGCGCAGGGGTGCGCATGGCGGGGTGTGCATGCGCAGGGTGCTCATGGGCTGGGATGTGTCTGGGCGTACACGAGGGAAGCGGATGTTAACAGTCACCAAGCATCCAATTTTTTATTTGGATGGTATCGAGTACTTGCCTGCGTATGTATCCGGAGTAAAAAATACGATTTGTATACGCAGCTTATTAATAAAATTAGTTTATCGAGGGAAGATGACAAAAGGTACATCATTCCTAATAGTACAACAATTACGCATGGGGCGTAAAGATATAAGATAGTTGTTTATATTTGTATATATTAGTTTTAAGATTCCATATTTTTTAAGTTCTTCTCCCACCTTCCAAATCCTTCCGGCTTCTATCCTGGTTGACAGAGTATACGTGTTATCTCCACGTGGTATTCGCGGGACACGGCGGTTTTAGATTTCTCGGGCGATGGTTGGCTAAGGCATATGTCTTGGTTAGCGAAAAGGTTTTAAAGATGGAGTTAAATAAAGATGGGTAAAATTAGTCTTTAAAACGCATAACTTTGTATGGGTGGTTCTATTTAAAATCTGTTTACAGATTTGGGGTCCCTAGAAAAATTTAATATTAGTTGATACCTAGCAAAATATATTTATCTTAAAAGAGTGACTACCCCGCGTATAATAAATACAATATAACACTTCTCGATAAAAACTTGTAGGGAAAATTAAAGACGTATTTAATGGGGATCCAGTATTAGAATTTGTTGGTAGTAATGTTAAGTCCTACTGTATTGTAGGCGAGAAAGATACGGTTAAAAAGATTAAAGGGGTCTCACGAATTGTAGTTAAGTAAAACCGAGGGTCTTACAACCTATAACGAGCATATACCTCCAAAAGGAATGGACATGTAACTACGCAGCAGTGCGCGGGAGAATAAGAATTCTTCCAATAAGAAATTAAAGTTTCCATGTACGTAGCACCAGCCATTGGGTAATGGTCGAAATGTGGAACCTATAAAGACGATTATTAATTGTGGTTTAGAAAATAGTAGTTTTCGTGGACTAAATAAAATAGCTTAGACTGGTTAATGTATATGGTTACATATTCTCGTACACATCCACAAACATCTGTTTACGTCCACAATGGCGATACCGGTAGTTTTTGTTTAACAAATAGTAAGAAAAATACGTCAGGTGTTAGTGCGTGGAAGCCCATAGGATCGTTGGATTCAAAAAGAACGGTGTGTATGGTGGTCTCCGTTAGAATAATCGAAAGTGGTTAATCAATCGTATTAGATGTTTAAATAAGCGAAAGTGTAAAGGCCTACATAAACAAAGATTTAATTATCCGACAAAATGTACGCGATGTGCTACACTTATAAAGAAAGTATGGAATGGTGCTTTTTAGCGGTCCTACCCGTAAAAAGGGCGACTGACTTTTCCAAGCAACTACAAGAATAGCAGTAGCGCAGAGAAGGGGTATGCATGTATTATACAGTGCACAGTTGCTACAAAATATGTTAGTTTACGCGTAGTTCGGATGTGTAATTGATCACGACTTATAGATCCCCCGGAGGTTGAAAAATTCTCGGCCCATTGTCGTTTGAAAAATGTTTGTAAATTATCAGAACAGGAACAGGTCGAAGTATAATGGATGATTGACCGAGCTTTTGCTACCTTTTACGAGGTAATTGGAAGTTGACAGACATCGAGCATCTTATTCTCTATTTGGACGATATCAAGTACTTACCGGTTCTAGAAATCATTACATGCGGCCGACCGCTATGCGAAAGTGTAAAGCCTACAGAAGCATAATTATCAGACGAAAAGTGCGCGATGTGCTATAGAAAGTATACAAAAATGGTGCTTTGCCCAGTCCTAACAGTAAAAAGGAGAGTGACTTTTCTAGCAATTACAAGAATAGCAGTAGCGCAGAGAAGGGGTATGCATGTATTATACAACGCATTGTTGCTATAAAATATGTTAGTTTACGAGAAGCTCGAACGTGCACAAATTAAATTTTAATCTATAATTAACCATGGTCGTAAAATGGGAAATTAATGGTTAATTTAATACTGCTACATATACTTTCGCTTGGTGATTCATTTGGAAAATATTCAAGCCCACCTAAAATATGACGTAGAAGTTATTTAAAATTAAATTGTTGTAAGTATCCTGTAGACAACAAGTTGGTATTTTCTTAGTAATGGTTTAAAGTGTTTTTGGTTATAGTAGCACTGCATCTTCTACAGCACGACTTGCACCCAATTTGTGTGCGTGTGCTACCACCCTTTGGATTTTTAATATGCATGCGATCTGTATAACATGGAAGACGTTTTCTGGTGTTTCTACTAACTGCATTCGCAGCATGGACAAAGCGAACCGGGCGCATACATTGGTGCTAAATGTATTGGACGAGCTGCGAGGATCATGACGTCATTTAGTTCCCCGGTGAATCCTCAACTTCCTTCGGTGGTCTTCGAAACCTTCGGTTTGCATTCTATAAGGAACATAAGCAGGTACGCTGGAGTAAACTTTTAGTTATAAGTTAGTTCGCTTACAAGTCAAGTCTTATAGTGCGGATTTTGTTTTGTACTAAAATGGTATCTGCAAACGTTTTTAAGTGCGATCGGGGACCAAAATACCTGGAAAAATGCTCTCAAACGGTACCAGAACAAATGTCGTGGTGTAACATCGTCCACGGTTAAGCCGTCCGCAGCAAAGTACTTAAACTGTGGGACTTGCGGTTTCGCTTTACGAGAATGGACAACTTACTGCGACACAAGGAAAAACAGCACGGTATGTCATTAAGCCTTAAACGTTCAGCTCCGCCAGCTGTTAAAGGACCTTGTACGAAACAACCACGAATTATGTGTAAAGTATGCGATTTCGAAATGGAAAAGAATACATATGCCGCACACTTGAGAAGCAACAGACATAAAATGCCACAGTTACCGCTACTAGCGACGATGGTGTAGAAATGGTTAGTACAGCGTTTAACAACCGTATGGCTAGCTATCGCATAAAGAACGCCAGTCTCGACGATTGGGTGCCTGAGTTTCTTTGGAAGCAGAAAGAACGATTTATTCGATTACTTAATAAAAAGAATACAACATATAATCCGGAAAATATGTACGAGGTCTTAAACATCATTCCTAATAGTACAGCAACCTAATTAAGGTAGGTCAGTAAGCAATATTTAATTGCTGTTAATTGACTAGCATTTAGCGTACTTTCCTATTTAAAACCCATTACATTGGAATGTGTTTACCTCCACGTGGTGTCGCTGGACGGTAAAACATATTGTTAGGTTAACGATAATATGTCTTATTAACCGAAAACACGTTTCCTCTTTTTTACATTAATCTCTTTTTATTACAGGGCTATTTAAACAACACATTAATCTCTTTTTTGTTACAGGTTAACCTGCTTGGATTCGACTAAACACAGGAAATAATGTTATACTTTGTAAAAATTGTAATTAGTTTATTAAACTGTAAATCGGATAAAATAAATTATTAAACTTTTGTGTTCTTATTTTCTTTGTGTTGGTTAAAGGACTGTAGATATTAAAAAGGAGAGGTGATTAGGAATTGATCTTGGTACAAAATCTTAAAATCAGGGTAGGTCCCTGGGGGATTGCGCTATCTAAAAAATTTAAAGAGATTCGGGTAGCTGAGACAAATCTAATCTTAATTAATACCAAACAAGGTAGGTTTATCTCGAAAGATAAAAAATGGCTAGTCGAAGAAAACTATTCGGTTCAGATGTGGGAGCAAATGAGGAAGGAAAGAGTCGCTCCTCCTCATTTGCTCCTTATGGGGATTTACATGTAAATGTGGGAGCAAATGAGGGTTTTGGGAGCAAAAGAGGGCCCAGTATTGCCAATTATACCCTACTAATCCCGTATCAACCCCTATCGAAAAATGCAGTTTAAACCGAAATCCTAATTCCAAACCTACGCAAGCCCCCTACCGCAAAGTCCTCGGAAGTCTGATGTACCTAGCTCACGCGTCCCGTCCTGACATCACGTTCGCTGTAAATTACTGGGCTAAATTCGCATCTAATCCAACAGAAGAAGATTGGTCTGGCGTCAAGCGAATATTACGCTATCTAGCAGGTACAAAAGAACTGAAACTTGTCTACCATCGTAACCATAATCAGTTGGAAATGTTCAGTAACGCTGATTTTGCCAGTAGTGCTGATCGAAAGTCTACGACAGGCACTATGTTCAAGTACGGTGGTGCTGCCATCTCATGGATGAGCAAACGACAAACGAACATTGCTCAGTCTACTATGGAAGCCGAACTAGTCGCATGCAATGAAGCATCCAAACATGCTGTGTGGATCAACAGATTATTTTCCGAAGTTATTGGTAACACTGAAACGCCGATTATTAACGTCGACAACCAAAGTGCTATCAAAGTGATACACAATCCCGAATTGCACAGAAGCACTAAGCATATTGAGATACGCTATCTACTAGTTCGTGATTACGTTCAACAAGGTCAAGTGAAAGTCAGCTACATACCGACTAAGGATCAAGCAGCTGATGGACTAACAAAGCCGTTGGAAAGAAACCGTCTTGATTACATAAGGAACTTAATAGGACTAGCTTAACAGGAATCCTTATGCAACCATAGGTTCTTTCAACCTAAAATTGTTTAAATTTTGAAGGGGAGTGTTGGAAATCAAAATCTAAACGCCTGCGCCTTCAAGTCAAAAACATAGATCTCCGTTTTTAGAGATATATAGTTTTGTTTTTTTAGTAATGACATGTTACAAATAACAGAGACTTCAAGTTGAATATATAAATAATTCAAGTTAAAACCCGAGTTATATGTTCTCGTTCTATAAAAGTTATTGTTATATTTTTGATGTTCGTGTTTATTAAATAGTTCACCAAGTTATACGAATCACTTTATACAAGTAGGTATAACACTGTGCAAGCTCGAGTTGAATATTCAATAATAACAGATCATTCAACATTGGAAAACTAATTATAAAATATGCTTGTAACAAATACATACAAAACAGAAACAGAAGCCCAGATTCAGGCGCTAAATCCTTATATAAAATGCATGTTAAAATATACATTCGATCTAGTAAGCACAAGTTAAGAATTATTCATTATGATTGCATCGGTTAAAACGTGTTTTTAAAAATTAAACACCTCGTGGCTCTAAATTTACAAATAAAAATATACATAACCTCTGGATCATTAATTAAATTTCTATCTTAAAACATAAAGAAATAACGTTAAGTAATTACGTAGGCGTCGATGCAATCAGATAACTTCAAAATAGCATATATTTATAACATTACCTTTATTAAAACCGCCAGTAAAGTTTTTTCGACCTTCCATGTTTGAAATGTGAAGCAAAAGTCCTCGTTAAAAATCTGTAAACAAATCGGTCGCCCCTACAACGGGTAAATTCCGACATCGCGAAGTGCATTCGGAAACCTGGAAGTGGTTAATGTGCTATTCAAAAATACTATCGAATATCGAAATATACACTATAATATTTGCGATAATTATCAACCAATGAGAAATCGACTTAGAAACACTACGGATCGCTTCATTCTAGAACAAATAGATAAACGATAAAAAATAGTGAGTGCATGAGTTAAATTTGAAATTCCGTATTTTGTACAAATGGACTGGGCGCGTCTTTCTATTGCTTAGGAAAAGACTACCAGAGAATAATTACAATTCAAATTTTAAAATAAGAAGTAATTTAGATAAGTTAAAAATTATTGTCGACTAATATAAAGAATTGTAGTTTTATACATTTAGGAATAAATACCATAGTTTGTAATTAATTAAAGCTTTAGTCAGTACGTCAAAAGGAAAGGACTATTTACAGGACTATCGTAAGAATAGCTAAAAATAGGGTGTGTTAAAACTTGTCTAACAAGTTACCGAAGCATGGCCGCTAGGAGGAGAATTTATAATTAAATACAAAGAGAAATGTGGCGAATTTATCTGATCCTAAATTAAAATAACCCAATATTGGTTCCCCGAAAAAGCACACATTGAAAACGTATATAGTTCAAGCAATCTAAAATCTGATATACGTCATATATGTGATTAGTCGGTATATAGTTCATTCGCTTTAACTTTCGGATGACGTCAAATGTAGTACTGAAGGGTTGGCAATTTAACGCAATAAAGATTGGCAGTTTTATACGGTGTTGCCACTAATTCCTCTTGTAAATCAAAGCATTAGTTATTTGAAATCTGCCAATGGGAATTTTCGTATATTTTTCATTGAATATATTAGAATTTAAATTGAGACTGGCAATGTAGCATCTTATCCAGTTGTGACGTCATCCTAAAGTTAACGCGAATGGACTATACCTACATAAAAACAATATATTTTTCCTTTTCTATTTTCAACAAATTTTATGCGTCAAGTTAGTTAAAAATTCAACGTTGCCAATTCTTCTAACAAATTAATGTCCAATTAAAGAATGCTCAAATCCACGTTTTATTTTTTAATGTACGCTATTTGAACAATACCTTAAAATATTGGCACATTATTAGCAATCTTTGGACAACAAATTATTCGCCTGTAATTTTGTTTCAAAAACACTTCTGTTAATTCAAATCAATAAAAGAAAATTAGCCAAACATCGTAAAAAATTGATCGAATTATTATGTGTGTATCATGGCCCTAGTAAAAATAGGTTATGCTGTTATGCTTTGTCTAGTGTCGTTTATGTTAGTTTCTGCTGTAATTTCTTACTGGTGGCTCCGTGCCGTAGTTGGTATGCGTGTCACTACTATGGCCAAGGTTCCGGGTTCGCATCTTGACATGGTCTGCATGAAAAAGTTAGGCTAGTGTTTTTCACAAGAATACGCTCTCGTTCGATGAGAGGTGAAATGTAGGTTCAGTGTGTGAGTGTTGTCACGCAAGCTACAGATCCATACCTTGATTGGAACAGCAATAAACTTAGTTGTTTTTAATATTATTAAAAAATATTAAAGGATTGCTTAAACGTGCTTCTTGTAATAAGTTTTCATAAATTCCTTACGTTTTGCGGACCATAAATATTAGATGTATACCAAACCGTTTCTGCTTTCTTGTCTTTTTCATTACGTTTGTTTTAATTAATAAACACGGACTTCCCATCAATAATAAATTTAAGTCGTTAATATTTTCCTCCATTTGAAAAAAGGTTTTTAATTTTGAACTCCACAAAAGAAAGAATACCTAACCACAAATATGAAAATCTCAAATAAAAACGGTTGGCATTTTAAAAATATTTCTAATACGCATGTCTCATACACGGCACGCAGCAAGAAAGTTTGCACTTTGCAAACTTTCACCTTACGTGCTGACGTGCATTTTGACAGTAAATTCTTCCGTGAAGTGATTAGAAATGCAGCTTTAAGGTTGGAGAACAGATAACGGTTCTGAACGAGCACAGATGATCCATGCTACTTACACTTGAATAGTATCATTACACACCATAGCTTTGTTAGTGGTTAGTATACCTTATTGACAATATCACCATGCCCGAGCTGAACACAGAACAAACTAAAGAATTCCAGTTGGCTATATCAAAGTACACAAGCTGAACACAGAACAAACTAAGAGTCGCGAGAATTTCCAACTCATTTTTTGTGGAAACCTAAAATCAGCACACTCATTGGTCAAACACAATTTGGAGATTCTTTTACACTCGAAAATTGAAACACACAATTTCATTGATTCATTCGTTAGTGCTCACCATAGCTTAAGGATTCATCTTGCAGTGTTTCCATAACCTGCAAAACCTTCAACGAGCAGTGCTATCCACAGTCTGCTATACTTCAGCGCGCAGTGCTCTCCGTAGCCTGCGTATTCTCCGACGGTGACGCTGTCCGCCGCCGTACCATCAATCAATAGCTCCGTTCCAAACTTCAACGACAAATCGTTATTGTGATTGCGTCTGTCAACTCTATCACCGGGACGGCAACGAGGCCTAAGGCACCACTACCACGACGCCTTCCGAAGGCTTCCGAAGATCACCGATGACCTCCAAACCTTTCCAAGCTGTACATAGTCCACACTATAATTTTTCATACCCTCATTTTGTCTCACAAGCAAAACACAAAGCCTTCCGAAGAGTTCCGAAGACCACCGAAGACGTGTGGGCCTCATAAAACTGTGAATATTTTCTAACTATCGTTGTTCAAGTTCTCACTGGGCCGCACAAATAAATTCCGAAGTCTTCCGAAGAGTTTAGAAGGCAAACGAAGACTTCTGAACCTCTCTATGCTTGAACATATGTTTAATTGATAATTTTTAATTTCATTTCATAATTCTTTATAACTTTACATTGTCCCATAAGTAAAACGCGAAGCCTTCCGAAAAGTTCCAAAAACGACCGAAGACGTTTGGACCTCTTCAAACTGAAAATATTTTCTAACTACCGTTGTTCAAGTTCCTACTCGGTCTCACAAGCAAATTCTGAAGCCTTCCGAAGACCACCGAAAACTTTTACACCTCTTAGAACTGTATATACCTTCATTCAATAATTGTTTAAGTTTATTTTGGTTCCACAAGTAACCACGAAGACTTCCGCAGAGTTCCGAAGATTACTGAAGACTTCCGAACTGCTTCAAACTGTTAAAATAATTCAATTTTAACTGTTTTATTTTTATGTATTTATGAAACTTATAATTATTTTCGTTTATACTTATTAGACAAATAATCAAGCCAAGCTTACATGCTTTCAGACGCCACCCACCCGAACGATAACAACCTGTACACTTGCAGGAAGACGGTTGGTTGTGGATAACCAAATTACTGGTTGTTTGGTAGTTCTGAGATTATATATTCACAATTATTAATATGTATGTAGTTAAGTTCAAGTGAGTGATTTAAACACAGAAAATATTGATTCATCATCATCATCATTAGGTCTTCAGTCTTGAAACTGGTTAGACGCGTACCCTCATTGTTTCCTATTATGAGTTAACCTACTCATTTCCCTGAAATTTCCACAGTCTGCATCTTTCACTATCTGGGTGCATTAGTCTGGTCTAGGCATACCTCTACCTCCTTTTTCCTTATTTATGCTTGTAATATATCCCTCACTATTTCCCAAAAATGTTTTAGAACGAATCCTGCTTTTCCATTTCACTTATTTTTTTTTTGTTTTCCACATATGCTTTCAAGAATTTTCTCCTTGTTTCTATGTTTGTTGTCTTCGAACATAGCCGCTGTTCTTTCTTGTTAGATGCAGTTCGCTTCCCTTCTATTGTTTTACAAGTATATACCCTATTTCCCCGATATTCAGTGGTATGTGAAGATGATTAAGCAGTTTGCGACTACCAAGATCTCCCAACACTCGAACATTTGCCGAATTAATAGTTTTCGAATATATCCTTTCTAACAGGGTTTTTCGTTTTGAAACTGGTTGAACGCGTATCTCCACTTATTTATATTCTGAGCTAGCCTACACAGTTCCCTGAAGTTTCCACAGCCTAGATACAGCTCGGTTCCTCTTTTGTTGTTTTCTAATTAAATGTTCTACTTTATCGAGATTTAGTAGTATGTGAAGGGGGTTAAGCAGCCTGAGGCTGCCAAGATTCCCCAACACTTAGACGTTTGCCGAATCAATAGTTTTCCAGTAAATGCTTTCGCATAATTAACATTAGTTGAGAATATTGCAAGACCAATACCTGTAGTTGCTTATAATAATCATCACGTTTAAGTACATTTACTTTTTTTCGTCATTGAGTTTTCCCTCTTTGAACTGGTTGGACGCGTACCTCCATTGATTTCCATTCTGAGCTAACCTACACATTTTCCTGAAACTCCCACAGCCTACATCTTTCACTATCTGTGTGCAATAGTGTAACCTACATCTATCTCTGCTTATCTTTTTGTTGTCTGGGTTGTTGGCATTACTAACTAGTTACTGTTTTTAGCAAGATGTCATGTCATTATTATTATTAATTTGATGAATAAAGTGGTTGTGGTTTAATTCTTATTATAGTTAATCACTAGCACCATTAAGTCTAATAGGTTATGAGCCCAGACAACTGTTTTCGGGCGTATAAGTTGTGTTAGAAAAGTAAAATACATAATTGTCGAAGTAGTAGAACTGTGTTGCTACAGGAAAGTAAACATATGCACGCGTCGTATGTGTGCCTAGTAGAAAAATATTTGCTGAAGCAGTAAATAAGAAAGCAAACAATAAATATGACCGAACAAACAGCTGCTGTAACGAAACTTAATGGTAAGAACTGGACAACTTGAAAATTCCAGATAAAGGTAATCCTGAAATCAACCGGGTATTATGATATAGGTAGTTACTGCAGAAAGCCTCAGGCCTGCTACAAACTCTGATGAATGGAATAAGAAAGATGCCAAGGTTCAAGAAGTGATAATATGCAAGATAGACGAAAAATCTCTTACACACATTTTATCATATAGTGGAGCAAAGGAGATTTGGGATAAACTAACAACGATTTACGAAAACAAATCTCAGGTTAGTATTCATTTATTGCAACAAAGATTTTTCAGTTTGGAGTATAGTGAAGGTGGTGTGGCACAATTAATTTCTCAGGATGTGGAAATTAAGAGAAACCTTAAGCAGCAAGGAGAAGAAATAAATGACAAAATGGCCATAACGAAAGTTTCAATGTCATTGCCTGAATATTTAAGGTATTTTGTTACTGCATCTCCACCTAGTGTTATTCAAACCTTACCTGAATTAATGTCTCGCTTGTTAATAGAAAAGGAAAGAAATAAAAGGGTCTGAATCAAATACGGCGTTAGCTAGCCGAGAGAGCAGTAAACCAATACGGACACACCAACAATAGAAGGTTATTAAATGTTTTGAATGCAATAAAATAGGACATATGAAAAAGGGCTGCAGTACGGTTTAGAAAATGTGCTATGGCTGTAAAATACCAGGACAGATATTTAAAAATTTCTGATTTAACAAAAACAAAAAAACGATAGCAACAGTAACAAAAATCCTACACAAGCGTTGAATGGGAATATCTAATTTATTAAATTGTACTGATATATCAACTTTAATATGAAAGTCAACAACTGATGACATTTGGTGGTTAGATAGTGGTGCTACAGAGCACATGTGTCACAATGTAGAAATGTTTAAAGAATTAAAGAAATTGGATGAAGACAAACAAGTAAATGTAGGAAATGGGACACTTTTAGAAGTGAAACGAATTGGAAAAGTAGACATTCTAGCATGGGATGGTCAAGAATGGTTTAGAACATAGCTACAGGAGTAGTATAGCAAGGTTACCATAAGACCAAAAAACTGGTTTTCTTATGGGATTTAACATGGGAAGTTCTAAGGTCCGTTCTGGTCATTTTTGTCAGATACAAAGGTCATTCATCCAGGGCGATCCTACATTCAAGGTTCATGTGACTTTTGCTTAACCGTTTTATATAGGAATTCTAGTGCAGTCCGATCCACAATCCGCTCCTCCATGCTCTGCCCCTTCCCCACCCCTCAAATGAAAATAGAGGTTCATAAAAATGTTGTATTGCACATTGCACTTACATACATTGATTTTATATACATATTTTTAATATTACATATATTGCATCGGTTTATCCGAATTAACATACATTAAACATTTATTGACTGGGCAGACGGGCAGGTAGGTGGGAATGGACTATGGTGTCAAAAGAACCTTGCCATTAAAGCACTCACAACCAGACCTAGATCTGATTATGCAAATAAAGGAATAGTTTAATATTATTGCAATATCACAAAAGTTATACGCAACAACTAACTTTAAATAAATTGTCTTTGAAACTTAAATGGATGTTGTGACTAAGCTATATCATTATAGTGGTACTATATCTGGTTGAACCGAGAAAGAGTGCAATTAATGTGATGGCGAGGACAAAATCGATGTGAATTGGTGTAGCTCTAACTCCCAGCATGTGGGGTTGGGTCTGTCTGACCGCAGAGTCATCATAGTAAACCACCAACGTAGTAGGTGCTTTTTAGGCTTACGGCAAAGTATTCCGATCCCAACGTTTATCTTACAGTATACCCTTCCACCATATTAGCAAATATTCACATTTTGACATAAATCCACCGTGTAACCTATGAAATTGGTATAGAATTTTCCTAGAAATAATTCGCATAGATATTCTGAAATTAATAAGCAAATATGTAAAAAATTTAATTATTATATTACAGAATAGGTAATTTATGAGCAAACACCTGAAGCTATTTGTAATTATTAGTGAACGTCGTTCATTATACAAATCCGAGAAGAAAGGATTTCAAATTATCGAGTTAACAACATGCGTACATGGGAATTTTGATACCATCACAATTATAAAGGTTTTGTTTTAAATTGCAAATAGGGATTTTTTAAAAATAATGGTGTATTGGAGATTGTAAAATAATTAAACTTGCAAGTGATAACCAATTTATTGGTAAATACCCGTAATAATAAACACCCAAAAATGTGTATCTTTTAAGTACAACGGTAAACGTGATAGTCGTTTATTAAAATACACAACTGTACAATATAATATACATAAAATCTGCAAAGTCTTCTGGAAGAACCATCGCAGCATTACATTGTTCAACTTCATAAACCGGCTTGTCTATATTTTCGTCTTCATTTTTAACCAACACGTCCGCATAATAAAGATGTACAGGCTCGTCGTCAACTGGTAACTTAATTTTTTAAAAGTTCGTCTCTGTTTTCAACTTTAATCTCCTTTATAGGTTTCGGCATTTTGATTCTAATGTTGGTATATAAGAAGTATTATTTTCAATTTAAATCAGTTTAAACTTATATTTGGAAGATGTACGCATATATGCGCATATAGTTGGGAATAAAATAGTAACAAGGTTCTTGATTGCTTCTTATTTGTTATGTTATTATAATTTCAGTAAATTCCTATGTTTGTAAATATAGATGGTTGAAACGATTAAAGTTTCAAGGTGGGAGAATGTTCGGGCTGTGCCTGCTGACAATATTTATTTAAAATATTGAAATGGAGTAGTAGTCTGAAAAAAAAGAGAAACAAAACTGTCACAATGCTATCATTGCATTCCCTGTTTTGTATAATTTGTGTGAAGTATATCAATATAACTATTGAGTTATTTGTTGTTAGCTGTTTCTAACTGGTTATCTGTGAACTAACATTTGGTTTTAATAAACGTAGATGTGGGCACTTAACGCGCAATTTGCTTTGTGATTTGAGTTTATATATCTAATAGTATGTATCGTTACGTACAATAATACATGGTACGATGATTATATGAATGTAACATTTTGAAATGTTATCATTAATCTACTCTACTTTAATTAAATTAGCTACCGCTTTCTGAAAATTTTTTACTTTAACTGAATATTTGTTGTATATTTTGTAAATAAAATTATTAATCATAAAAAAGAATACAGCTTATTAATGAATGATTTAAGATAAATCTACTTCTTTATTTTGGCCAAATGCGTCCAAATGTAGGTACACATAATCGATATTGCTAAATAAATGAAATATAAATGGTGGCCTATTGGTAATAATTTCCTTAGTGTTTCTTACTAGTAATACTACTTGGTTTAAATATTAATAAGTCTAAAACGACAAGCTCTTTTTGTAGTGTTGTCGTTTGATAATAGATATATAACAGGAAGTAATTTACACAGATTATTTTTGTTGCAATAGTAATAAAAGTATATTTTACAAGCTTTTATACGTTGTTTCTTTTGCCATAGCCTTTCTTTACTCTAACTATAATGTTCTATTACAGGTGCCGCGAGCTACACATCCCCCAAATTAATATATATGTATAATTAAATGAAATCATTAAATCTTAAAAAAGATTATTACAATGTATAATTGAAGGACATATAATAAAAGGTTAAAGAAAGTTCAAACCAGACATGAGAACGGAAACAGTACTTTGTATTCCAGACGTAATATGATATTGCAGCTGCAGGTCACAGTAGACAATAAGACAGCAATTATTAGAATTAAGATTATTAAAATGTAATACTTTGTATTGTATCAAGAAATAGCAGACATGAGATCTGCATTTCCCACAAAGTGATGTAACAGCAGGGATAGCATAAATACCTTCAAAAGCCAAAGATGGCCAGTCAGTCTGAGAACTCCATAACTTTAGCATGGTTAGTTGTTGAAAGCTACTCATTTGTAATTATTAATTATTGGTTATTGATTTGTAACCTATAGTAATTTTCAATTTCAAGTACTTAATGTTTAATGTATATAAACGTTCAAGTGTCTTAGAAGAAATAAAGTCATTTTGTAATTAATAAATTAAAATACACTTGATAGGAGTGTTAATTTGGAAATAAAGTTTTTTTAAAAAGAAGCTCCCACAGGCTCAGGACCTATTTGGCGCAGTCGGTTAGATTTCAAAAGGGTACTAGAAAATTTGAAGAACTGATGGTCTTGAATTTATATTCTTTATTTCGAACAAAAAGCCAATTGAACGAAGTACAAGAATCGACCAAATCCAACAATAACAAACAGGAAAGACTATATTGAAATTGGCAATCAAATTTTTGTAAGTACCAAAGTTCATTTTTCTAACCATTGTCAACTAATATTGATATTAGCTAGTAAGAAACAAAAAAATTTTATGTACAATTTTATTATCCCAAATTATTATTTCTGAAAAAATTTACTCAGCAAAGTCTGAAACTTAATTTAACCAAGAAATTTTATATACGCACAATTTATTACAATTTATTACGATTTATAAATGAAACAATTTATTCAGCAGAAGTCTGAAGCTTTGGTGTATAATTAGAACGCAATTCTTTGTACCACTTTATTACAGCAATTATTTTTCAGAAAAATCTGAAGACTCGATTCTTATCACATTTTATAAAGGGTTATAATTAAACACTTTCAGTGCAAACAAAATAATGGAGGTGTATAATTGTAAACGCATTTTTATTACTTTATTATCGCAACAATTAATTTAATGAAATAACTATTCAGCGGAAGTCCGAAATCGATGTAATTATAAACAAGGTTGTTATAATTACACACAATATACGTAAAGATAAGTTATTCTTTAAATAACCGTAATACAAATTCAACTGAAAAATAATTATAGAAATGAATTCTGAAAACATGAAACTTTATCTAGACTCAATCCCTCTATAGGACGGAAACCAGCACAATTATGAATTTCATTACTGGTTGTGAGATATTTTTAAAATCTTTCTAGAAACCAGGCAACAGCAAACGCAGCGTCTTGCTTTTACGCTTAATAATCAGCAAATTGACCGGCAGATCATTAACATTGATTGCGAGCCGCAATGACCTCGTTGAATTAATCGATTTTAAACGAATATTGATAGCATAAACATCAAATGTCTTGTCTGAGATTTAATAAATTTACGGATGGAAACTAACCAATCACCCTACTATTCGGTATGAAATGTCAGGACGTATGAAGTTTAATTTTGACAACTAAGACACCCCACAAACCTTTCAAAAATTACGTGCAGACACTTTGGTAGTAGAAACTCAAAACTTTTTAACAATCGTAGACGCATTCACCAAAGTAGGCCAAACGATACCCATCACTTCAAAAACTGGTATCGATGTAACCCAAAGTATCTTACAATACTTTACATTTTACGGTATACCCGAATCAATAACTTTAGACAACGGAAGCGAATACCCTAAAACCCCATAAAATAAAAATGCATTTTATAACGAAAAGCATCCGAAATCAAACGGATTAATTAAAAGATTACACCTAACCTTATTAGAACAAATTAGGCTGTTAAGATTAACTTATAAGAAAGAGCATATCACTAATTTAATGTCAATCGCACTAATTGCTTACAACAACACAATCCATTTATCAATTAATTTTACACCCCTCGAATTAACATTAAGACACTTAGATTCTCGCAACCCTTACAATATACATTACAATAAAGAAGTTTACCAATAGTATGCAAAAGACGAAGGGAATTTTGAAAGCAAAAGACACAAAACGGCCCCCCGAAATTTATGCCCATTTAAGATCAAAAAAATACCAGACAGAAATGTAGCCGTGGTAGATAACGGAAAAATTGTAAAATACATTTATTAAAGAATTTAAGACATTCTGTAATTTCAGATGGACAGCCATCACCCTTGCCTTCAACCTCCACCCAGGTAGAATAAACGACAGTGACATAATAGTGGAAGACATTAAAAACAACCCCGGTATACTACCAGTAAAGTTGGAAAGTACGTAAAACACAATACATTACTGGACATTTGCACAGAATTCTGATTTAACTAAATTACAACAAGAATTTTATATAATTAATGACAATTACTACAGACTGAAACAATACATGGGCACAGCCAAATTTGGAAAAGAATACGCGATAGGAATGTTTAACTGCAACAGTACAATAGAGAACATCTTAAAAAACACAGGCAACAAATTCAATCGATTAATACCAACAGACCAAATCACAAGACAAAAAAAGAGGATTTATTAAGGGATTAGGTAATATTTTAAAAGCTTTCATAAGAAATTCAGACAGCCAAGATGCAGAACGATACGTCAACGCAGTACAACACTTAATTGAAAACCAGAATGCCATAAAAACCATTGTTAGAAATCTAATATCTATAACTCAATCAAACATAATAAAATTTAATGATACACTAAGAAAGCTAGTAAAGAACCAACACAGTATAACAAATAGAATACTAACCCTTGAAAGTAACATGCAAACCACAATGCTAGGAATGCGAGATTTAATAAGATTCAACACGATACTCAATCAAATGATATCGATCCTTACGGTAATTCAACAAATTTTAGCTACATTAGAAATAGCTGTAACATTTTCTAAATTAAACACATTACATGCTAGTATTATAGAACCAATTGATTTATTAAATGAATTATTAAGAATTAGATCACTTATAACTAACAGTAAACTACCCTTTGAAGTAACAAAATTTAACATACTTATATTTGAAAAAATAGCCACAGTAAAACGTTATGTAAAGAATCATGAAATTACATTTTTAATAGAAATCCCCATTGTAAAGATTAACACTTATAATTTTTATCATTTATTTGCTTTTCCCATGGAAGTTACTAGCCAGTATCAAGTTATTGTTCCTAAAACCAAGTTGCTTTCCCTGAATGAACTTAGGTATGGTTTCACGAATGTAAAGTGCAAAGAAGTAGCACTGAGTCAATATTTATGTCAATTATTAACGCCAACAGCTATTCAAACAGATAGCCTTTGTGAAGTACAATTATTAAAATTCTCTAAGCACTATGAGAATTGTGGAGCCAAAACCAGTGCAAATTACGAAATGAAAATTTTGAAAGTCACGGACAATAAATGGATTGCTGTATTTCCACAAGAAGTAATAGCAACCGCCCATTGCAACCAAGACGAAAACAGTTTAGCCTTAATTCGAAGTAAAGTAATCACAATAAAAGAAGATTGCTATTTAAAATTAAAAAACGAAATTATTCGAGTATACCAAGACGTAGCAATAATGAGAAAATTTGCAAATTTACCGGAACTACAGTTCAAGATTATACAAACCGAAGACGACAAAATCATCAAGAAACCAATGCAACAACAACATTTAGACCTAGATGACCTCAACCAAGCCGTAAAATTAATGGACAGTTATAAAGAACACTTTAAGTGAATTAAGTGTCAAAGTTACATTACGACAACATAAGTGTTTGGACAATTTTATTGATTATTGTAATAATTTTATTAACTGTATATTTATTGTACAAAATGTATCTTAGATATAGAAACAAGAAAACAAATTTTAGTCGTAAGAAACAAGAAACAAAGGTAAATAAAGAAATAATAAATAAACCTTTAAAAACCATGAGCTTTAAAAATTAAGTACAACCCTTAATTTTCATCTACGTTGGGAGGAGTTACATATCCCCCAAATTGATATATTGCTGTAATTATAGGGTTAATTTAGGGGTAGGTTTAGTCATAGGGGTTGTAGAATAAACAAAAGAAACTTCCAAGTAACAAAAGCACATAATTACAGATATTAGAAGAGTAAATAGGTCATTATAAATATTATTAGTTGAGAGCACACTGTATATAGCAGTACAAGCAATTAAACGCATATCCAAGAGTAGCTACGAGCAAAGATAAGAATTTAGAAATGTAACGAAACGCATCGAAATTAAATTAATGAAAAACCTGTATGAACTGGCTAGATAAATATTCAAAAAGTGCGTTAATATATCATTATAAACGCAGGCAGAAATTATGCATTATTTGAAATGCGTACGTGATACAAAAGTATTACATTTGTTCAAAAATCCAATTTAACTAGGAAATAAACAAACACCAAATTTATTCCATTCAGATTAGAATAAAGCCAACAACAATAATACGTGATTTTATGAACGAAGATTCCTGGGATTTCTGAATTAAATGTGAGGTATAACAATAAATTACGTGACAAATTGATCATCCTTCATGCAATTAAACTACACAATTGGTAAAGTTTCCCAAAATAACAAGAGATAAAACACTTGCTGTCGCCTAGCACGTGGAGTCAACGAATCGCAAACAAAAAGGGCCGAGCCTATAAATATGATGACAATTGAACAACGGGTTAGTATACTTTTGAAACTGGGCAGTCACTATATCGAAAGTGCTAAATATTTACGCGAACAGTTAATTAAATTAAAGTGAGAATCATTCTAAAAGAGTGTAAAATTGTTTAAACGAGCCGTACTTCTACAGACATAAGTAAACCAGATTTAATGAAATTATACAATTTCTAATAATAAATACAACAGGGCTCTCAATAAAGATCTTGTTACGATTCTTAATAAAGATCTTGTTACGACTCCTGTTAAAAACTCTTAAATACGAGTCAGGAAGACTTTGGAGAATGCTGC